>SJYC01097744.1:0-21202 GCA_006408675.1 Madoqua kirkii
CCATAATGAGTGGTCTGTTTCCTGCCTAGGATGTCCGAGCACCTTCCTACTGTCTTAGCGCACAGAGGAAGGGTGGCAGCCTCACAGAAGGACTGCAGATAAGGGGGTTCAAATTGAATGGACAGAGTCTAGGCCTAAAAAGTCAAGATTTATCAGTATTCTGAGTCCTGGAGCTTAAAGAGAGCATTTTACTACATGACCTACTCTGCAGGGTTACAGAAGGGACTCCAGAGCAGAATCTGTTATAGTCTGCCAGTAGCTTCTCATGGCAAGCAGTAAAATCAGCCTCATCTAGAATGGAGGTGGCCTTCCATGCTGTGGCGTTGGCCTTCCCTCAGACCTCATCCTCTTCTCCTCTCCCCCTTGTTCACTATTCTCCAGCTAGATTTTCTGTCAAAGTCTTTGTTCTTTCAGTCCTTCTGCTCAACCTGTTCCTCCTCCTGCTGCTGCTGCTGCTGCTAAGTCGCTTCAGTCGTGTCCAACTCTGTGTGACGCCATAGACAGCAGCTCACCAGGCTCCGGTGTCCCTGGGATTCTCCAGGCAAGAACACTGGAGTGGGCTGCCACTTACTTCTCCAGTTCCTCCTCCTACCCCATGATTAACTCTAGACCAAGTTTCATATTATTCCCCACCCCACTCATTTTGCCTGAACCAACTTTATCTCCTTATGGGGAATGTCTCTTTGTTCTGTCCATGAGGACATTCCCCCTTCAGAACTTTGTACTTGTTCTTCCCACAGTGGAAAACTTTCACCAGATAATCACCTCACCTTCCTCAGATCTCTGCTCAGCTGTCACCCTCAGGAAAGCCTTTCCTGACCTCCCTGTGTAGAATGATTTCCTTTCCCTTTGTCTTCCTATCCTTCCTGCTTGAGTTTTTCCCCTGTCATTGTCTCCATCTGATGGTCTTTATTTATTTATGCTGTATTATCTCTAGAATATAAACTCTGTGGGGGTGGATTTTTGTGTTTTGTTCAATGCCATAGCCACTGTTCCTAGATCATTGTCTGGCACATAATAGGCATTTAATACAATTTTGAATACATGAATCTTCTGCCATGTGCAGTCCTTGTTTAGCTATACAGGGTGGTAGGGTGAGGTTGTTCTGAAAGTTTGTCTTCTTACACAGAGTTTTAACTACCGTCAGCAGGTTTACAACTACTATCTATATCCTACTCTCAAAGGTATTATAATTTCTTAGTCTTTCCAGACTCCTGAAGTGAGACTGGAAAGACTTTTGGCTCTCAATACTCTATCATCTAATAGACTCATTCCAAACTTCCTAAGATATGCAAAGTCAGTTACATCTTACATACTTTCTATCTTACAAAATTTTGTAGTCCCCTCTTGTTTTCCTGTCTTTTTGCCTTACCAAGTTATAGCTCTGCCTAATGAGAAAAATTGCTGTATACTTTAATGCAAAGAAAATGGCAAATCCAAATATTCTGTGTTTTTGTTGTATGGATCTGAGATGATATACTCAGGAGGAAATGAGATTACTAGAGGGTTCAAATAGGTTGTGTGTGGGAGATATTGTAGAAGAGACAGAAGCCTGGATATGTGTCTGGACTAGATTATCTTTTTGGTCACTTTCAGCCATATACATCATGATTCAGTGATTCTGTGCAATGCTCTGACCTGCTAAGATAAAAGGTGCTATGGATACAAAGGGTATTATTATTAGCTCCATGTTTTTGAAGTGAAGTTATAATCTCTGTTCATTTTCAGTTTTAGTATTCATTTGAGCTTAATGAATTTTCTCACCAGTTCCCCTTTTGTCTTATCACAATATCTAACAACTTTAATCAGCCAATTTGTCTTGACAAAAATTACATGCATGGCTGTCTCTATTCTTAGCCCTGTTTTGTTTTGTAAATCTCCAGTCAGCCATAGCCTACCTCTCATAGAATATCCAGCATGTATATTCAGTATCGGTGTTTTGGTTACACCAAAGGTCCCTTATCTGTTTTCCACAAACATAACCAGCTTTAATACTTATTGTCTGAGAGCATTGTTTTTAATCACTCCACATTCATATGGAACTCATATTGTAGCTCCATTATCAAGTTTCAAAATGAACCAGAATTACTTAATGGAATTTTTAAATAGATTGTTGGAAATAATTTTATTCCTTTGTGTTATTTAGTCCCATGTTCCTATTTTGTCAAGAAATGTATTCCCTTTTACCTAGCCCTGGCAGACTTGATTATTAGAAAGGAAGTGCGTTAATAAGATAAAAATCTAGTCAAGATTAGACTCTTAAATGAAGCTCAGTGTTTTGTCTGCATTGGAGTTATCTAGAATATGGCCATATACTCAGTTTTAAGTTGGTTACATTGCTTTCTTGTTGGTGAACATTCAGCCTTATTGCCACAAGGCTCAAGTTCTCTGGACTGCTGATGATCTATCTTAATGGATTTATATTAAGCATTTCTTGTCTTGAATTGGTTTTTTGTAGTTTGTTTTGTGAGATGATGATGATAATTGCACAAGTTTCTAAACACCCTGGCCATGATCCCTTAGGGGGCTACACAGCAGTAGGGACCCTTTAGCCCAGATGGAACAGATCTATTTTCATGAATTGCCTCTAAAAGCAGAACTGCAAGTTGGCCAGTGAATTCATCTCTATTCCTTGTAAAAGTCAGTCCCAGGCCAACCAAAGGAATGCTAAAAGTATAGATATTCTTTTTGAGATTCCATTAAAAAAAAAAGAAATTTTTTAAATATAGAGAATAGGTCAGTGAGTACCATAGGGAAAATTGGAGGGAGGCAAAATGGGTAAAGAGGGTCAACTGTAAGATGACTGATAGAAACTACTTTTGGGGATGAGCACTGCGTAGTGTAAGTAGAATTTAAAATATAATGTTGTACACGTGAGACTTATATAATATTGAAAACCATTGGTACTTCAATAAATAAAAGTTTTTAAAAAGTGAAATTGGTTTGTTTGAAAAGAATCAGTGTATAGTACTTACCCCTAAAATCTTTTATTTCATTTTGAAGTCAGAAGACTTGTGTTTTGTCAGCCTCCATGATATTTTCTTAAGACTTCCTCCCTGACTATAGCATGTGTTGTGGTTCCATTTCTGAATCTACTTCTCATAGAGATTCTACTTAATATTATTGACCTTCTGTTTATGTGCATGAAAAATTAGATTTCTAATGCCTATCTTTATATTGTTAAATCAAATAAAGTATAGTCAAAAGCTAAGATGAAATAATTTTAGAATTATCTACTATTTGGTATTGTTTCTCTGCTTCTTCCACTGGGATGAGTAATTTATATCTATCTATATTTTAGTATTGTAGACAGCTACTTTTTAGATAAGATATTAGGAGAACTTAATTATAAGCTTTAATCTGGGAATGACTGTTTAGTTACTCAGATATTCAATTTTTCTATTTGCCTAGAGAAGCAGCCAAATACAGGCATATTTAGGTGCAGCAGTGACTGTGTTTCTCTGAATTTGCATTTAGTCAATTGCTAGCAAGTCAAATCATATTTCTAGTACATGGAAGTAGGATGTGGAGGTGGTGTGCTCTTTAAATAAAGCTTTTTAAGAATTTAACAACTAACCCCCTAATATACCTACTTTTATACATTTGGGTTTTTTAATAATGGGTTTTGGTAAAAGTACTTCAAGTTTTATAAATGAAGTCATATTTCAAATGTACTACAAGAGCATTCTTTTAAAAACTGTTACTTTATCTTGAATCCTTCTATGGATATGTTTTCTGATTCATTTCATTTTTTTATACTTTTGATAGATTTGAAATTTTATAAATCAGATTTAGTTTTTCTTAAAGTAGGACACAGCTGGATTACTATTTATCCTACAGATGCATAACATAGAGTAATTAGTTAATATCCACAGCTTTCTGGTGAGATGAATAAAACACAGAGCTCTATATACTATCAGTCTCCTCTCTCACCTTTTCTTCTCACATGGAGACAAGTTTTTTTTGTGGTTGAAAATTGGCAGGGAAATGTTGCAGGTTAATTTCCTCTATCTCAAGATAGAGTGCTCTCTTTAAGATACATTTTTATTTTATGAAAAGAAGTAAAAATAAGTAGAAGTAAAAGAAAACAAGTGCAATAAAAACTTGAAATCTGTAAGTTTATTACAAATAAAAGAACTAGCATAGGAACAAAAAACATCCAGAATTTTCTGTCAGGATTAAAATTTTTTTAAGCCCAGAGTGCATTAGTGAGAACAAAGACATACTTTCCACTCTCTTGTCTTGTATGTTTCTTTTCCGAGCATAAGGAACCTCTGTATCATGTCTAAACTGTTCTAGAGAAGATTCAAAGTGTTCTCAGGCCCTGGTGTTCTTCTTACCTCTCTCTGAATCTCTTCATCACCCTCCCTCTCTGGTGTGCTGCATCCCTTCCTGCCACCCTTCCCCAATAGGTATCTCTGTTACTCTTTCTTACTTGGGCTTGTACCACATTTTCACTGAATTCTCTAAGTAGATGATCTTCACTTTCTTCATTGTACAAATGAGGACACCACTGGTATCCCAGGCATTTTCTCACTGTTCTGATTTTAAAATAAGATGCTTGAAGGTTCTGAAAATATAGCAGTTGTGATGAAGATTTTCCTTTCTTGGAGCTCTAGCCTTGTGTAGGCTTAAAGGCTCTTGAAAGAAATGTTTTCTACAGGCAAAAAGTTTTAAGAGCAAAGGTCAAAGAGTTGACCCTCTTAACTCTGGTTTCAGTTTCCTGCTTAGGCTTTAAGGCATAGTTGAGGACTGAGAAATCTGGGTTCTGGATCCTCATTTCTAGAAGTGAAAGTGAAAGTGAAATCACTCAGTCGTGTCCGACTCTTAGCAACCCTGTGGACTGTAGCCCACCAGGCTCCTCTGTCCATGGGATTTTCCAGGCAAGAATACTGGAGTGGGTTGCCACTAGAAACTGACCATTATCTTTTTATATAATATTCTCCTGCCTAAAGATCTTGCAGGCTTTGATCTGGTGCTCCTTTCAGGGAACTATTTAGACCTTGCCCAGGTTTTGGGACCTTTACTATTTTGTAGGAAAGTAGATGCCCACTAGATTTATATTGCCTACTTCCTGTAGTTTATAGTGTCCTCAGTTTATATCAATGGATGGAAATGCTTCTGGGTAAAGGCATCAGCTAGTAAGGCTACTGTCATTGAGAGCCACAGACCCCCCCACCCTACTACCAAAGTAGTAAGAAATTTAGGATAAGAAATTTCTCAACAGCATTGAGGTATCTTAGGGGATTTTTAAAGTAGAAATCTTAGGGATCCTGCTTAGGTTCTGGATCAATATGGAACCATGGGTAAGTTGTTCCTCTTTCTGACCCTCTAGACTAAAAATGAAATAATTTTTTCACTAGGGAGATAACTTATACTTGTTGATATTTTTCTTTGCTTGGATTGCTTTTTAAAACAGCTTTGAATTAATTAATATATAATTCACACGCCTACAGTTCATCCATTTACAGTTTCAATTTAATGATTTTTAATAGCCACCAGGGAAGCCCCAAACTACTGGAATGGGTAGCCTATCCCTTCTCCAGGGATCTTCCTGACCAAGGAATCTAACTGGGGTCTCCTGCATTGCAGGTGGATTCTTCACCAGCTGAGCTACCAGGTAAGCCCCATATATTCATAGGGTTGTGCAACCATCACCATAATCTAATTTTAGAACACTTTCATTTCCTCTTGAAACCCTGTACACATTAGAATTAAAATCCACATTTCCCTCCTGTCTTCTTTCCCCTGCCCTAAGCAACCTGCCAGAGTTTAACCTCAGCAGAGTCCAGGGATATTCTCAGGATGGACGATGTTGGCGAATGAATGAATGAATGAATGACACAGGGAGACCAAGCTTCAGTGAGCAATGCCAGTCACTTTATTTTCAGAGAGGGCTTTTATACCCTGAGTTGTACATTAAGCAATGTGAAAAATGCAGAGTCAACTCAACATTCCATCAGTATTAACTTTTATTGATACCAGGTTCCTTCCTGCAAGAGTCTTATTTTTTGTACATTATCTTCTGGACTGGAGGCTTGTTGATATTTTATGACCTCTTTCTGATAAAGGTTGGTCAGCCAGAACAATAATTTTCCCTTGAAGTGTTTCTTTTTAAATTCCTAGCCTGAGTCACCCTTAAAGTACAGAGTTACATTTTTATGGAGCAAAGATTTAGTGGGTTACAGCAAAGAAAGAACTTATTAACTCAAAGTCTAATATTGCTAATGCTAGGGCTACTGCTTGTTTTTTCTACTTCCTGACTATATGCACTCCCAGGAACACAATGGATAAGGGATGTGGGAACTTGGCAGCAAGCATTGGCTCAACAATGTTGCAAGAGTCCGGATAAACCTGCCAAGTAAGCTAGAATGCTAACAGCGGGTTTGAAATACTTTTTTCATGCCCAAGAGATTTACCAACTAGAGCCCTAAGTTAATTTTTTCCAGAAAAAGGTTGTCGGGGATAGGCCCCTGTTAATGTCAGAAGAGTTGGTGAAAGGCATAAAATAGTAAGACAGATTCTGGTTTTGGGGTAGATGCTCAAGCAGGTCCTGGGGGTCCCTCAAGTCCTGATCTGCCTTGCTCATCAGGTCTCTCCACATGACCTTGTCATGGGTGGGATTGGCCCAAGGAGTCCCTCAAGTCCTGCATGACCTTGTCATGGGTGGCATCTCCTGTGCTGGCTCCTGGCAGCAACCCTTGGGCTTCCCAGCTGTGTAAAGAACCTCAGTGGGTAAAGAACCTCCCTGAAGTGCAGGAGACACTGGAGATATGGGTTCGATTCCTTGGTTGAGAAGATCCCTGAGAGGAGGGCATGACAACCCACTCCAGTATTCTTGCCTGGAGAATCCCATGGACAGAGGAGCCTGATGGACTACAATCCATAGGTCACAAAGAGTTGGAAACGGCTGAAGTGACTGAGCACAGCACAGCAGGCAACCCCTAATACACTGTCTCTGTATATTTGATTATTCTGTATATTTTCTTATAAATGGATTTGTACAAAATATGGCCTTCTGAGACTGTTTCCTTTTATATAGCATAATGTTTTCAAGTGTTAAACATGTAGCATGTATCAGTACTTCATTCCTTTTATGGTTAAATAATGTTCCTTTGCATGGTTATATGTTATATAACATTTTACCCATTCATCAGTTGATGGCAATTTAGGCTGCTTCTGCTATTTGTATTGAGATATAAATCCTCTATCACATTTATGATTTGCAAAGGTCTTCTCCCACTCTGAATTGTCTTTTCATTTTTTTGGTGGTATCATTTGCAGCAAAAAGTTTTAATTTTGAGGTAGTCAATTTATATGTTTTTCTTTTGTTATCTACTTTTTGGTATCAAATCTAAAAAACCATAGCCTAACCAAGGTCGTGAGGATTTACACTTTGTTTTCTTTTGAAAGTTTTATAGTTTTAGTTTTTGTATTATGTCTGTTATCCATTTGCCTGTCATTTCACAGTTGATCTAAAAACTGAATAATATCCTTGAAAAAATGGTCAAGACAGCCCAACTCCTACCTCCAAATAGCAAAAAAGTTGTCAAGTGTGTTCAGAATATTGTTTCAAGCAGTATCATGATTCCACACTCCCATCTATTTTTTTCTTTTTTCTTTTTTTTTTTTTTTACTTATACCTGTACTATGAAGAGTAGCGAAAACCACTAAATCATTCAGGTATGACCTAAATCAAATCTCTTATGATTATCCAGTGCAAGTGGGAAATAGATTTAAGGGACTAGATCTGATAGACAGAGTGCCTGATGAACTATGGGCCAAGGTTCATGATATTGTACAGGAGACAGGGATCAAGACCATCCCCAAGAAAAAGAAATGCAAAAAAGCAAAATGGCTGTCTGAGGAGGGCTTACAAATATCTGTGGAAGAAGAGAAGTGAAAAACAAAGGAGAAAAGGAGAGATATAAGCATCTGAATGCAGAGTTCCAAAGAATATCAAGGAGAGATATGACAGGCTTCCTCAGTGATCAGTGTAAAGAAATAGAGGAAAACAATAGAATGGGAAAGACTAGAGGTCTCTTCAAGAAAATTAGAGATACCAAGGGAGCATTTCGTGCAAAGATGGGCCCAATAAAGGACAGAAATGGTCTGGACCTAACAGAAGCAGAAGATATTTAGAAGATGTGGGAAGAATATACAGAAGAACTGTACAAAAAATATCTTCATGACCTAGATAATCATGATGGTGTGATCACTCATCTAGAGTCAGACATCCTGGAATGTGAAGTCAGGTGGACGTTAGAGAGCATCAGTATGAACAAAACTAGTGGAGGTGATGGAATTCCAGTAGAGTTATTTCAAATCCTGAAAGATTATGCTGTGAAAGTGCTGCACTCAATATGCCAACAAATCTGGAAAACTCAGCAGTGGACACAGGACTGGAAAAAGTCAATTTTCATTCCAATCCGAAAGAAAGGCAATGCCAAAGAATGCTCAAACTACTGCACAATTGCACTCATCTCACATGCTAGTAAAGTAATGCTGAAAATTCTCCAAGCCAGGCTTCAGCAATACATGAACCATGAACTTCCAGATGTTCAAGCTGGTTTTAGAAAAGGCAGAAGAACCAGAGATCAAATTACCAATATCCACTGGATCAATCCGAAAGAAAGGCAATGCCAAAGAATGCTCAAACTACTGCACAATTGCACTCATCTCACATGCTAGTAAAGTAATGCTGAAAATTCTCCAAGCCAGGCTTCAGCAATACATGAACCATGAACTTCCAGATGTTCAAGCTGGTTTTAGAAAAGGCAGAAGAACCAGAGATCAAATTACCAATATCCACTGGATCATGGAAAAAGCAAGAGATTTCCAGAAAAATATCTACTTCTGCTTTATTGACTATTCCAAATCCTTACCTTGTGGATCACAATAAACTGTGGAAAATTCTAAAAGAGATACCAGACCACCTGACCTGCCTCTTGAGAAATCTGTATACAGGTCATGAAGCAACAGTTAGAACTGGGTGTGGAGAAATAGACTGGTTCCAAACAGGAAAAGAAGTATGTCAAGGCTGTATATTGTCACCCTGCTTATTTAACATATATGCAGAGTACATAATGAGAAATGCTAGGCTGGATGAAGCACAAGCTGGATCCAGATTGCAGGGAGAAATATCAATTACCTCAGATATGCAGATGACACCACACTTATGGCAGAATGTGAAGAACAAAACAGCCTCTTGATGAAAGTGAAAGAGGAAAGTGAAAAAGTTGGCTTAAAGCTCAACATTCAGAAAACTAAGATCATGGTATCTGCTCCCATCACTGCATGGCAAATAGGTGAGAAAACAGTAGAAACAGTGGCAGCAATTTTTTGGAGTGAAGGGGGCTCCAAAATCACTGCAGATGGTGATTGTAGCTATGAAATTAAAAGACGCTTACTCCTTGGAAGGAAACTTATGACCAACTGAGACAGCATATTAAAAAGCAGAGACATTACTTTGCCAACAAAGGTCCATTTAGTCAAGGCTATGGTTTTTCCAGTAGTCATGTATGGGTGTGAGATTTGGACTACAAAGAAAGCTGAGCACCGAAGAACTGATGCTTTTGAACGTGGTTTTGGAGAAGACTTTTGAAATTCTCTTGGACTGCAAGGAGATCCAACCAGTCCATTTTTAAGGAGGTCATTCTTGATTGTTCCTTGGAAGGACTGATGCTTTAGCTGAAACTCCAATATTTGGCCACCTAATGTGAAGGAGTGACTCATTTGAAAAGATCCTGATGCTGGGAAAAATTGAAGGTGGTAGGAAAAGGGCCGACAGAGGATTAGATGGTTGGATGGCATCACTGACTCAATGGACATGAGTTTGGGTAGATTCTGGGAGTTGGTGATGGACAGAGAGGCCTGGTGTGCTTCAGTCCATGGGGTCGCTAAGAGATGGACACGACTGAGCAATTGAACTGAACTGATGCTTATCTTTAATTCTAATTTTGTTCTCTAATGTTGCTGGCCAATTTAAGAAATAGTTTCCATGTTCAGGTCTGGAACTGATAACTAATGGGTATTGAAATAGAGCATGTGCATGTGTGTGTGCTAAGTCACTTCGTTTGTGTCAGACTCTGCAACCCCAGTGACTGTAGCCTGCCAGGCTCCTCTGTCCATGGGATCTCCAGGCAAGAAAACTGGAGTGTGTTGCTATGCCCTCCTCCAGGGGAACTTCCAGACACAGGGATCAAACCCGCGTCTCCAACATTGAGGGCAGATTCTTTATTGCTGAGCCAACAGGGAAGCCTGAAATATAATATGCCTTGTTGCTATTGAAGTATTACATATTTCTATGATTTTATTTTTTGTTCTTTTTTCTATTTACTACCCTAGTCTTTTATCATCCTCTAAAATCATTTTCAGTTTATTCTTTTCACATGAATATAAATATACCATTTTCTAATCTCTTTAGTTTCTAATTTTTATGATAATCTCTCAAATGATATTTTAAAACCCTTCATTCTTTGACAGGGATTAAAAAAAGAGATAATAATGTTGTCCTACTTAGTTATTCTGTGGTGTTTACAGCTTTTATACTTTGTGAACATTTAATTTACATTAAACAGTAAAAGATTTATGGTTGGCCTTTATGGATTAATATCAACTGTGTTAAATTTACTAATCAGTCAATGATATGACCTCACTGGTGCCTCCAGATTTAGTTAGTGATCCCCCTACCCCCAACACATAAAACTGACTGTTAATCTGAACAAAAGAATGAAATAATTAACTGTTGAGGACACTCAGCAATGGTCAGACTTCCTTTCCAGTATTAGCCTCATCTTGCAAAACCTTGACCTCTATGTTTCTTTATAAAGTTAATCACACAAATTATTAAGGGAGCCCTTGGCTTGTCCCCTCACCTCTAGGGAAGCAATTATCTCTATTTTATTTAGAGAAACTATATCCCACGTAGTGGTTGTCTTCCTACTCTCTAGGAAATAATCTGCCAGAATTCAAAATACAATTACCATGCTTGACCACCTTCCTATATCCTGGAGCTGACCATTATTAATGGCATCCAATTATTCATGGCAATCAAGCATCTGACTTTGCTAAACATATTACAGCAGTGGATATTTGACAGTCAGTATGCTGGCTGGGTGTAATAGGAGGAGACAATGTCATATCCTGGTCGTCTTGAGCAAAAATTGCATGTCACTTGCAGATTTACCAGAATACTAGAATAACTTCATTATTTTCTAATCTCTTTAGTTTCTAATTTTTATGATAATCTCTCAAATGATATTTTAAAACCCTTCATTCTTTGACAGGCATTAAAAAAAGAGATAATAATGTTGTCCTACTTAGTTATTCTGTGGTGTTTACAGCTTTTAATACTTTGTGAACATTTAATTTACATTAAACAGTAAAAGATTTATGGTTGGCCTTTATGGATTAATATCAACTGTGTTAAATTTACTAATCAGTCAATGATATGACCTCACTGGTGCCTCCAGATTTAGTTAGTGATCCCCCTACCCCCAACACATAAAACTGACTGTTAATCTGAACAAAAGAATGAAATAATTAACTATTGAGGACACTCAGCAATGGTCAGACTTCCTTTCCAGTATTAGCCTCATCTTGCAAAACCTTGACCTCTATGTTTCTTTATAAAGTTGATCACACAAATTATTAAGGGAGCCCTTGGCTTGTCCCCTCACCTCTAGGGAAGCAATTATCTCTATTTTATTTAGAGAAACTATATCCCACGTAGTGGTTGTCTTCCTACTCTCTAGGAAATAATCTGCCAGAATTCAAAATACAATTACCATGCTTGACCACCTTCCTATATCCTGGAGCTGACCATTATTAATGGCATCCAATTATTCATGGCAATCAAGCATCTGACTTTGCTAAACATATTACAGCAGTGGATATTTGACAGTCAGTATGCTGGCTGGGTGTAATAGGAGGAGACAATGTCATATCCTGGTCGTCTTGAGCAAAAATTGCATGTCACTTGCAGATTTACCAGAATACTAGAATAACTTCATTACAAGATTTAGCATGTCATTATTTTAAAATCATATATTTACATATACTGGCAGGAGCAGAAAAAAAATCATTGATGCAGTTAAGATTTACTTATGGGAACATCTGGCTTACCTAACATCACTGCTAAATAACTGCATGACCTTTGATAAGTCATTAGGTAGTCTAAGTCTTAATTTCCCCAACTCTAAAATGAGGGCATTTTGCTTGCTTTCAAGGTTAGTTGTGAGGATTGAATGATGCAAAAACTAGGAAATGATCAGGTACATGGAAATTGCCCAGTCATTATCTGTTCCCTCTTCATGGAGTCAGCCTGAACCCCACCTCCAGCAGAGGTAAAAAGCATAGCACAAAGCCTTTTTATTCTTCACCAAAGTGCAGGATAGGTTTTGACTCTCACATGAATGCTGCCTTTTCATTCTGTTTCCCCACAAGCCCACAAGTCAAAGGTTTTACTTTGTTGTGCAGTGGTATTAAAGTGTGATATTTGTTTGTGGTGAAGGAGCCTACACATAAAAACTGACATAAATTTCCAGGTGGTTGGCTTTTGACCCTTCCATTTCCTTGACTGTATTTTCCCTTTGAGTTGTCATGATGTATAACAGCTCTGATCCAGCTGCAGGAAGGAGCAAATTGTTTACTAGTGGAAGTACATAAATTCCCTTATGTTGCTAGGAGGGGGGTTTTCAGAAGGAACTAACTTTATGTAAATTTTGAGCTACATGATTTAAAGGAGGATGGAGAAATTCACACGGTTTACATTCACCAGACGGTCACTCAGTTCAGTTCAGTCGTCCAGTTGTGTCTGACTGCGACTCCATGGACTGTAGCACTCCAGGCTTTCCTGTCCCTCACCAACTCCTGGCACGTCTAATTCAAAGTGGCCAGAGAATTCCTTCATTATGCCCTACTTCCTTGTCTCCATTTAAGATGCTCCAGTATGATTTACATCCCAATTAGAAAATATTCTCTACTTCTGTAAGGTTGCTGCAGTAAAGGTTTTTTAAAAAAATCTGTTAGAATTTCTTATACACACTGCTTATAGTGATGGATATCCAGTGAGTTTAATTTGCCATGAACACTATGAACATCAAGTAAAACTTACTAAGAGAGATAGGAACATAATTTTAGAGACAGTGGGTAACAGTGTCAGATTAGCCTAGAATGTAGTTGGGAATGGGCTTCCCTGGTGGCTCAGATGGTAAAGAATCTGAGTTGGGAATTGTGAAATAGCTTCTATTTTTGTGCTCCAGGTGGGCCATATGCTGTGTAAGCAGGTAAGGGGAAACATAAGATTTAGTGTGGCTCAGGACTCTGGTATATTTAGCCTGTGACATTGGGCAGTTCAGAAAGTGGCCCTGTCTGCTGTGTAGGCAATAAAATGCCATGTTAAGGGAATAGTCTTAAATCCTGACACACTGAATTTCAAATGCTTGTTTTCCCACTATATTTATTAAATTTTTTAAATTTGAGAATGATTAGTAACTGTTAGGAATCAAGAAGATCATAAATGCACTAGTATCCAGATGCTAAATGTGGTGGGTTAAATAGTAGTCCCCAAAATATATGTCACGTTCTGATTCTTTGGAAATTTTGACTGAGACCTGATTTTCAAAAAGGGTCTTTGTAGATGTAATTAGATTAAGGATCTTAAAATGAGACCAACCTAGGTTAATCTGATGGGTCTTAAATCCAAAGACAAGTATCCTAGTATGAGACAAAACATAATAGACAAACACACTGAAGAAGAGGCAATGAAGACAGAAGCACAGTTTGAAGTGATGCGTAAACAAGCTAAGGAATGTCAACAGCTACAAGAAACTGGAAGAGACAAGAAAAGAATTTCTATTGGAAGATCTGAAAGGAATGAGGATCTATTGACATTTTGATTTTTGATCTGGCCTTCAGAACTATGAGAGAATACATTTCTCTAATGTTTAAGCCATCATTTTGTGATGATTTGTTGCAGAGGCCATAAGAGGAAAAGAATTAAGCATAGTGTCTGGTAAATTGTCAATGTGCCATAAGTTGTAACCTTTAGTTTCAAATAAATGAGGACTTTTTTTATCACTGACTCAATGGACATGAGTTTGAGCAAGCTCCGGGAGTTGGTGATGAACAGGGAGGCCTGACGTGCTGCAGTCCATGTGGTCACAGAGTCAGACATGACTGAGCAGTTGAACTGAAGTAAACATTAGTTTATAATAGTATGTAAGTTTCATATGTACAACATTTTAATTCAATTTCTGAATACACTACTGCATGAACACCACTAAAACTCTCGTTTTTATTCATCACCATATAGTTGACCCCCTTTACCCATTTCACCCTCCTTCAGTCCTCTTTGCTTCTGGTAACCACCAGTCTCTTTTCTGTATCTATATGTTTGTTTTGCTTTTTTTATTTTTGTTTTTCATTTTTTAATATTCCACATATGAGTAAGATCATATGATATTTGTCTTTCATCCATTTCTTCTAGATTGTCCAGTTTGTTGACATACAGCTTTTTGTAATATTCTCTTGTAACCCATTGTATTTCTGTGGTATCTGTTATTTCTCCTTTTGTTCCTGATTTTATTTATGTCAGCATTCTTTTTTTTTCTTAACAAGTCCAGCCAATTTTGCCATATCTTTGCGAAGAACCAACTTTTAGTTTTATTGATCTGTTCTGTTGTCTTTTTAGTTTCATTTTCATTTATCATGACTCTGATTTTTATTATTTCCTTCCTTCTATTGACTTTGGGCTTTATTCTTCTTTTTCTTGTTCTTTTAAGTGTAAGTTTAGATTGTTTGAGATGTTAGTAGTTTCTTGAAGTAGGCCTGTATTTCTGTCAAGTTTTCTTTTTGTACCACTTTTGCTGTATCCAAAGATTTTGGTATGTTATATTTCATTTTCATTTGTCTTCAGGTATTTTTGATTTCTCCTTTGATTTCTTTGTTGATACAATAGCCGTTGAGCAGCATGTTGTTTAGTCTCTACTTACTTGTGATTTTCCCTCTTTCTTCTTGTAGTTGAATTCTAATTTCATATTGTGCTTAGAGAAGATCTGATATCAGTCTTTTAAAATTTATCAAGACTTGTTTTGTGTTCTCACTTATAGCCTTTAAAATGTATTTTTAATTGAAGGATAATTACTTTACAATATTGCATTGGTTTCTGCAATACAGCAACATGAATCAGCCATAGGTATACATATGTTTTATTCATTGAGAATGCTCTGTGTGGACTTCAGAAGAACATGTATTTTACTTCATTGGGGTGAAATGTTTTATATAAATCTGTTAAGGCCCTCTGATCTAATGTTTCATTTAAGGCCTATGTTTCCTGTTGACTTTCTGTTTGGATGATCTATTTGTTGATATAAGTGGAGTGTTGAAGTTCCTTGTCATTACTGAGTTATCATATTCTCCTTTTAGGTCTATTAGTAATTGATATATATGTCTTTGTGTTTCTACGGTTGGTACATATGTATTAACACTTAGTATGTCTTTTTGATCAGTTGTTCCCTTTTCATTGTATAATGCCCATGTTTGTCTCTTGCTATCTTTTTAAGATTGAAGTTTATTTTGCCTGACATAAGATGATTAGCTCTGCATTCTTTTGGCTTCCATTTTCTTGGAATATCACCTTGCATCCTTTCATTTTGAACCCATGTTTTTCTTTAGTGCTGAGGTATATCTCCTGGAGGCAGCATATACTTGAGTCTTATTTTTTAATCTATCTAACCACTGTCTTTTGATTGGTGAATTGTTATTTACATTTACAATGATTATTGATAGATGAGGACTTAGTAGTGCCACTTTTTCTTTTATTTTCTGGTTGCTCTATAGCTCCATTAGTTGTTCCTTGTTCCTGTCTGCCAGTTTAGTTTGGTAGTATTCTGTAATGCTTACTTAGTTCCCTTTTTTAAAAAAGTGCTTTATGTCATTGTTCTGGATTTGTTTTTGTTATTACCATGAGGTTTTCAGAAAACATCTCATAGATAATATAGTCCTTTTTCTGCTGATAGCATCTTATCTTTATTTGCCTATATGAATTTTATTTTTTCCCTTTCCCCTTTGATGTTTGTACTGTCTCAAATTATCCCTTTTTATGCTGTGAGTTTGTTACCAAGTTGAAGTTTAGCTATAGTTATTTTTGCTGCTTTTCCCCCTCTTTAACCTTTTTGCTATCATCAGTGTTCAACAACATTCTGATATAGAGCTGAAATTTTCTGATTCTGTCTGTTTATCACCTTACCCAAAGTTCAGTGCACTTTTTCCTTTTGGTTTCAAGGAGAAGAGCTCCTTTCAACATTTTTTTTTTAAGGCAGGTCTAGTGGTAATGAACTCCCTCAGCTTTATTTTTGCCTGGGAGAGACGTATTTCTCCTTTATGTCTAAAGGATGACATTGTTGGAAAGAATATTCTTGGATGATCATTTTTAGTCTTTCAGTATTTTGGTATGTTATTCAGCTCTCTGCTACGCTGCAACGTTTCTGCTGAGGAATCTGCTGACAGCCTAATGGGGTTTCTGTTGTAGGCTGTCATCTTTTTTTACCTTTAAAATTCTTTCTTTATCATTGACTTTTGACAGTTTTAATATATGTTTTGAAGAAAGTCTTTGTGCATTGAGATAATTAGGTACTCTGTTAGCTTTGTGGACTTGTGTATACAATTCCTTCTTCAGGTTTGGGAAGTTCTCAGCTATTGTATTTTAAAATAAACTCTCTGCTCACTTATCCCTTTCTTTTACTTTTGGGATCCTCATTATCCTTATGTTTCTTTTCCTGATGGAATTGAAAAATTCTTGTAGTTTTCTTCAAAATAAAGTCTGACACTGTTTCCACTGTTTCTACATCTATTTCCCATGCAGTGATGGGACCGAATGCCATGATCTTTGTTTTCTGAATGTTGAGCTTTAAGCCAACTTTTTTACTCTCCTCTTTTACATTCATCAAGAGGCTTTTTAGTTTCTCTTCACTTTCTGCCATAAGAGTGGTGTCATCTGCATATCTGAGGTTATTGATATTTCTCCCGGCAATCTCGATTCTAGCTTGTGTTTCTTCCAGTCCAGCATTTCTCATGATGTACTCTGCATATAAATTAAATAAGCAGAGTGACAATATACAGCCTTGACGTACTCCTTTTCCTATTTGGAACCAGACTATTATTCCATGTCCAGTTCTAACTGTTGCTTCCTGACCTGCATACAGATTTCTCAAGAGGCAGGTCAAGTGGTCTGGTATTCCCATCTCTTTCAGAATTGTCCACAGTTTATTGTGATCCACACAGTCAAAGGCTTTGGCATAGTCACTAAAGCAGAAATAGACGTTTTTCTGGAACTCTCTTGCTTTTTCCATGATCCAGCAGATGTTGGCAATTTGATCTCTGGTTCCTCTGCCTTTTCTAAAACCAGCTTGAACATCAGGAAGTTCACGGTTCACATATTACTGAAGCCTGGCTTGGAGAATTTTGAGCATTACTTTACTAGCGTGTGAGATGAGTGCAATTGTGCGGTAGTTCGAGCATTCTTTGACATTGCCTTTCTTTGGGATTGGGATGAAAACTGACCTTTTCTAGTTCTGTGTCCACTGCTGACTTTTCCAAATGTGCTGGCATATTGATGGCAGCACTTTCACAGCATCGTCTTTCAGGATTTGAAATAGCTCCACTGGAATTCCATCACCTCCACTAGCTTTGTTCATAATGATGCTTTCTATGGCCCACTTGACTTCACATTCCAGATGGACTTCCTTGCTTTTTATTGCATAATTCATCTCATTTATTGAGTTCTTTAGTTCCAGAATTTCTGTTTAACTTTCTTTTTAGAATTTCAGTTTCTTTGGTAAAGTACTCCTTTTGTTCATTAATATAATTCTTCAGTTCATTGTACTGCCTTTCTGAGTTTCCTTGGAGCTCATGAGCTGCTTCATGACAGCTCTTTTGAATTCTCTATAAGATTATAAAATTCTATGACTTCAAGATTAGATTGTAGGGGGTTGTCATTTTCTTTTTGTGGTACTGTGTTACTGTGTTTTTCATGGTGTTTGATGAGCTGTTCTTCCACTTGCACATTTCAAGTAGCTAACACTTGTGTGTTTTTTTTTTTTTTTAATTTGGCTACACCAGCTCTTAGTTGCAGCACATGAGGTCTTTGACTTCATTGCAGTATGTGAGATCTTTAGTTGCAGCCTGCCAACTCTTTGCTGTGGCATGTAAGCTCTTAGTCTGGCATGTGGGATGTTCCCTGATCAGGGATGAAACCTGGACCCCCTACATTGGGAGTAAGGAGTCTTAGCCACTGGACTAACAAGGAAGTCCCCAGCTAATACCTTTTAAATTTAGGTAATGCTTTTTAAACTTTGATTCTAACAATATAACAGTTTGGTTAATACATATTCTTTTGTTTATTTGTTTTTCAGTGGGTGGTGCCATAGCTCAAGTTTTTGGTTTCTCTTACCTGAGCTGCCTCTGGCCATATTTCCATCCTCTATCATCTCTGCCAGAACTTATGCCAGTGCCTTCATCATTATAACTATTTGTGCCTGACAGGACACTGGTGTCCTGCTGCTGCCTGGGTTGCTGATGTTGCTGGGATCACCAGTGTGATGAAGGCCTTCACCATGTCAAGGGTTGCATGGGTTATAGGTACTGTCATTGTGGCAGAGGAGGAGAAATGTGTTGGGGGGAGTTGGGTGCCTCTGCTGTATCTGGCATCGTGACATTCATGGGTGTCATAGCTGCAAGCGATAGGACTGGAGTTATGGGGATTACTGCAGCTGAAGGGACTGGGTTGTTGGCCCTGTGGCTCCTACTCCCAGTTCCTTATGGCTACAGGTCCACAACAAACTGGAAAATTCTTCAAGAGATGGGAATACCAGAACACCTGACTTGCCTCTTGAGAAATCTATATGCAGGTCAAGAAGCAACAGTTAGAACTGGACATGGAACAACAGACTGGTTCCAAATTGGGAAAGGAGTATGTCAAGGCTATATATTGTCACCTGCTTATTTAACTTATATGCAGAGTACATCATGCAAAATGCTGGACTGGATGAAGCACAAGCTGGAATCAAGATTGCTGGGAGAAATATCAATAACCTCAGATATGCAGATGACACCACCTTTATGGCAGAAAGCAAAGAAGAAAGAAAGAGCCTCTTGATGAAAGTGAAAGAGAGGAGTGAAAAAGCTGGCCTAAAGCTCAACATTCAGAAAACTAAGATCTTGGCATCCAGTCCCATCCCTTTCTGGCAAATAGATGGGGAAACAATGGAAACAGTGATAGACTTTCTTTTTGCGGCTCCAAAATCACTGCAGATGGTGACTGCAGCCATAAAATTAAAAGATGCTTACTCCTTGGAAGAAAAGTTATGATCAACCTCAACAACATATTAAGAAACAGAGAAATTACTTTGCCAACAAAGGTCCGTCTAGTCAAAGTTATGGTTTTCCCAGTAGTCAAGTATGGATGTGAGAGTTGGACAATAAAGAAAGCTGAGCACCAAAGAACTGATGCTTTTGAATTGTGGTGCTGAAGAAGCCTCTTGAGAGTCCCTTGGACTGCAAGGAGATCCAACCAGTCAATCCTAAAGGAGATCAGTCCTAAGTGTTCATTGGAAGGACTGATGTTGAAGCTGAAACTCCAATACTTCAGCCACCTCATGCAAAGAGTTGACTCATTTGAAAAGACCCTGATGCTGGGAGGGATTGGAGGCAGCAAGAGAAGGGGACAACAGAGAAAGAGATGGCTGGATGGTATCGCCGACTCAATGGACATGAGTCTGAGTAAACTCCAGGAGTTGGTAATGGACGGGGAAGCCTGATTGGTTGCAGTCCATGAGGTTGAAAAGAGTCAGACACGACACATATATATGGAATTTAGAAAGATAGTAATGATGACCCTGTATGTGAGACAACAAAAGAGACACAGATGTATAGAATGGAATTTTGGACTCTGTGGGAGAGGGAGAGGGTGGGATGATTTGGGAGAATGGCATTGAAACATGTATACTATCATGTAAGAAACAAAGTGCCAGTTTATGTTCGATACAGAATACAGGATACTTGGGGCTGGTGCATGGGGATGATCCAGAGAGATGATATGGAGTGAGAAGTGGGAGGGGGTTTCAGGATTGGGAGCTCGTGTACACCTATGACTGATTCATGTCAATGTATGGCAAAACCAATACAGTATTGTAAAGTAGAATAAAGTAAAAATAAATTAAAAAAAATTAAAAAGAAAGACAAATACTATGAACCCACTTATATGAAGTGCCTAGACAAGTCAAATTCACAGAAAGAGAAAGAAGGGTAGCTACTTGGTAGTTACTTGGGACTGGGAGAGGGGAAATGGGGAAACTGGTACAGAGTTCCAGTTTGGGGAGATGACAAAGTTCTGGGGATGGATGGTGGTCCAGAACAATGTTCATATGTGTAATGTCCCTGAAATGTACACTTGAAACTGATTCAAATGGTAAATTTTGTGTTATGTACATTTTATCACAATTAAAAGACATGACAAATGGGAAAAAAGTAAATTTCTTGCTCAATTCTAAATTACAAAAAAAAGAAAAGAGTCAGACACGACTGAGCAATTGAACTGATTGAACTGAATAGGTCCCTCTGTGGCCAGGAAACTAGAGTTGTGTGCTCTAGCTCCCTTGCTGCTGCTGGGTTCTCTGAGCTGTGTGTGGGCTTAGTTCCTGGGGACCATAGACTGGAATCATGGCCACTGCCTCCTCTGTTCCTTGGTCTGCCTCCTTCGTATATTTCATCCACCCACCTTCAGATGTGCAAATGTGTGGATCCCTCTTTGTATGTTGGGCAGAGGAACATTTGTTGAGTTATGGTTGTTTTCCTAGTTGTAGAGTGAAGGGGAGAGAAAAAGGGAGCGTCTCAAGCTGCCTTGTTGCTCATGTCACCAATCACTAAATACTTTTGAAAGAGTACTATAAGATGGTGATGGTGAAAAATATGTTTAGACCCCAGCTCATTGAGTATACTCTCTAGTGAGAGATGCAAACAAATAGAAAATAAATTCTCACTGCAGAGAGTGCTTGGAAGAAATCTGTTTGGGACTGGGGCCAGAGAAGAATAGAATGGATTAAATAGGATAATCAGAATAGTGGGTTCCCTGCAAGGAAGAAAACAGGGAGAAAAGTAGTTATGCTGTTTTATATTAAGCCTAAAATCCATGGGAGACATT
>SJYC01097755.1:0-31110 GCA_006408675.1 Madoqua kirkii
AGCCCATCTTTGCATGAAATGTTCCCTTGGTATGTCTAATTTTCTTGAAGAGATCTCTAGTCTTTCCCATTCTGTTGTTTTCCTCTATTTCTTTGCATTGATCACTGAAGAAGGCTTTCTTATCTCTTTTTGCTATTCTTTGGAACTCTGCATTCAGATATCTTTTTCTCCTTTTTTTTTTTTTCACCTCTCTTCATTTCACAGCTATTTGTAAGGCTCCCCCGGTAGCCATTTTGCTTTTTTTGCATTTCTTTTCCATGGGGATGGTCTTGATCCTTGTCTCCTCTACTATGTCACGAACCTCCATCCATAGTTCATCAGGCACTCTATCTATCAGATCTAGGCCCCTAAATCTATTTCTCACTTCCACTGTATAATTCTAAGGGATTTGATTTAGGTCATACCTAAATGATCTAGCAGTGTTCCCTACTTTCTTCAATTTAACTCTGAATTTGTTAATAAGGAGTTCATGATCTGAGCCAGAGTTAGCTCCTGGTCTTGTTTTTGCTGACTGTATAGAGCTTCTCCATCTTTGGCTGCATAGAATACAATCAATCTGATTTTGGTATTGACCATCTGGTGATGTCCATGTGTAGAGTCTTCTCTTGTGTTGTTGGAAGAGAGTGTTTGCTATGACCAGTGCATTTTCTTGGCAAAACTCTATTAGTCTTTGCCCTGCTTCATTCCACATTCCAAGGCCAAATTTGCCTGTTACTCCAGGTGTTTCTTGACTTCCTACTTTTGCATTCCAGTCCCCTATAATGAAAAGGACATCTTTTTTGGGTGCTAGTTCTAAAAGGTCTTGTAAGTCTTCATAGAACCATTCAACTTCAGCTTCTTCGGCATTACTGGTTGATTTATAGACTTGGATTACTGTGATATTGAATGGTTTGCCTTGGAGATGAACAGAGATCATTCTGTCGTTTTAAGATTGCATCCAAGTACTGCATATCGGACTGTTTTATTGACCATGATGGCTATTCCATTTCTTCTGAAAGATTCCTGCCCGCAGTAGTAGATATAATGGTCTTCTGAGTTAAATTCACCCATTCCAGTCCATTTTAGTTTGCTGATTCCTAGAATGTTGATGTTCACCCTTGCCATCTCTTGTTTGACCACTTCCAATTTGCCTTGATGTATGGCAGTGACCTGACATTCCAGGTGCCTATGCAATATTGCTCTTTACAGCATCGGACTTTGCTTTTAACACTTTGTTTTTATCACATCCACAGCTGGGTTTTGTTTTTGCTTTGGCTCCATCTCTTCATTCTTTCTGGAGTTATTTCTCCACTGATCCCCTGTAGTATATTCGGCACCTAATGACCTGAAGAGTCCCCCTTTTGGTATCCTATCATTTTGCCTTTTCATACTATTCATGAGATTCTCAAGGCAAGAATACTGAAGTGGTTTGCCATTCCCTTATCCCGTGGATCACATTCTGTTAGCCCTCTCCACCATGACCCGCCCGTCTTGGGTTGCCCCACGGACATGGCTTAGTTTCACTGAGTTAGACAGGCTGTGAAATGTTCAGAAAACCTATAATATCCACTGAGTTTTGGATGAGTATGCTTTTAATAATCAGTGTTCAGGATGAATTACTGGGTGGCAAGATTGATATCTGGTTTGACTAAATGTAGCAGTTGGCCCAGACTGGGATTTTTCATATGCTGGCTATTGTTTCAGTTTTCATTTGAAGAAAAGTTTTCATAAAAATTTCATAAAACAGGTGTAATAAAAAGAGCCTTGAATAAAGAATTGAAAGGTATGGGTTAACATTCAAGAACCCTCACCTCTTCATTATGTCTCATGTTATATTAATGATAGAGTAATCCTGAAAGATATTAGAAGATTTTATGAGTTCAAGTATTATCAAGAGAATGAAAACAGTTTAGAAACTATAAAGAGCTACAAAGGATAAATGCAGTGTTTTGGTTCACAGTCTAGATTATGAGCTCCTTTTCTTTGCTTTTGTTTCTTAATATCTAGCACAGCAATCATAATAACTTAGATACTCATAAATTGATTGTTGAAGAAATCAATGTAGGCTTCAGGATCACATATTTATTTTATGTACATATAAATAAATCGGTCTCAAACCATTCATTGACAAAGAGAATACTAACTGTCCTTGTGCACTTGGGAACAAAGGACAGGAAATAGCAACAGAATTGATTTAGGTTAAAGTCACATCCAAATAGTGAGAATGGTAGCAGGGGAAGTTGAGTATCCCTTCCCTAGAGAGTCTAGAGAGATTGAATTTTGTTCTCCTTGGAGCAATTTAAGTCTAATCTTGATGAACTTGAAGATGTCTCAGCATTTTTTCTATCCGTTTAATCTTAGGATTAAAATGAATCTGAAATCTTCTTTACGGCTGGGATGGCAATTGATGTCTTCTATGTGTGCTTAGATAAGTCTGAATCAGTGGGAAGCATCCAACAAATGCACTGCAGCATATATGTCACTTGTTGGTTTCTCAGTTGACTATTTTGAACATATTTATCATAAGCATTTCTAATACATAATTCTAAAAGGCTTAATACAGTCTGTAGGCCTTTTTACCACCAATGAATCACACTGAGCATGTTCCTTTGGCCTTTGATGTAAGTGACAGAGAGTCTGACTTAGTGCTCTTGTGACTAATTTCGTGTAGGTTGCTTCTATGTATGGAACAACATGAATGAATCACTCCCTGTATTTCAGTGGCTTTACATAAATATGTAAACAATGCATCCCAGTTTCTGACTGTGATAGTTTTTAAAGTGATGGTAACATGTAGACCAGAATATATGGCATCCACACAAGTTTACTTTATAGTTTTCCTTGCTCTTAGAACTGCTTTCATGTTGGGATAAGGCCCTGAATTTTAGAGGGCCCCGCGTATCATGGAAACACACACAGAGTACATTTATCTAAAAGCGTGTGGTTATTTCTGTCACCTGGAATGTAGGCCTCATACTTGCACAGTTCAGACTGAAACAATGAGCATCCATTCTCATGATCAGTACCGTTTAGGCCTCAGAAAACTACTTCTCCATATCTTGCCCTATATTTTCAAAATAGAAGGTTGTCACATCCAATTGCTATAGAGATTTGTGAGACATGATACTGCTGGTGTCACAGATGGTCTGTGCTTTAGAAATCAGAGAGAATTTGAGGGCAAACATAAACAGATAAAAGAAAAGACAAATAATTTGTATCACTCTGGGTTTAATCAGGAAACAGAACCATTCTAGGTATTATGAGAAAAAACAGCAATGAAAGGAATTAAGGTTGCCATGACTGTGGGAAGAGCTGAGACACTGGATGTTGGAAGTCTGTAGCTTGAAGGTCAGGAAAATAGCCACTAAGAACGAGCCATAGGCTCTAATGCATGCTATCTTAAAGGATTGATTGGGAATTGCTGCAATCTCAGTATCTCTAAGAAAGTTTCCAAGAACTAGCAGGCAACAACAATGTGGATGCACCTGGAATGCCTGGGAAATCAGTGAATATTCTCCTACCCATGAATCTTCTTACCATAAACCCACAAGATTAATGACTTCTTCTCCATCCTGCCTGTAAAATATCACATGAGTTTCTTACACCATCCATCTCTAATTCAGAACCATACAAAGTTGAGACTTCTGAAATGTATTGTTCCTGGCTACTACCCTGCATTGCATAGGAGAGGAATAGAGGCAGTGTTGAACTGACAAATGGTAGTTCAATACAATCACCCTTTTATCAATTCAACATCCAGGTGCAACATTTCTTCTTAAATATTTAAATTCTGAATAAAGACAAATATAATGCCTTGCTTTCCACTACTGTGATGCAACTCACCTCAATTCATGTACAGATGCATTCATTTTCCCCAAAGATAAGGCAGGAAGGCTCATTTGCCGCTCTATCCATTTTTGATAACCCATGACTTGGATATTAAAATACAGAGTTGACCACCATGAGCATATTTTTAATTTCATAATTGAGAATATATGAGAAACCTAGTTTATACAAGTACATATGTGTGTATATATATATATATATATATATATATATATATATCTCAAAGAATAAAGAAAATAAGGACAGTTACTAGTCATTTTTTTTTCCTGCAACTTGTCACATGGCTGTGGTTAGTATTCATAATTTTCTACTTCCACTATCCATAACTCGTCTGCCCTCAGCAAGTATATCATAGTTTTTTGCCTTGTGGAGACTCAGAATTGGTATCCATGTTGCTGATAAATTGCTCCTTCAGCAGTGGATATAGCTATATCAGCTATGGGGAATGAGAACTCACTTTTTAAATCTCTAGCCATGGTTGATATTCATAGAATGGAACATTTTGACCATCTAATTGTAGCATTTCTGCTGCTGTGTTTTCTCTTGTATTGTTGAATGTCACATGAATATCCTTTACATTTTGTGCCCATTTTGAAAGATTCATCCACATGCCCCTTCTCCCAAGCAGCTTTTCCAGTTTTTGAATCTCGTTATTTTCAAATCTTTGTTCTCTCAGGTAAATTGTAAGTGACTACATATAGATAAGTGTAGACTTATACTTTTATTTTCCAGGTAATCTTGTCTTTGAGGCATATACCTAACTTAAGATTGTAATTGCTCAAAAGCCTACCTCAAGGAGGCTGTCCATTAAATAGCTTTCCTTCAGTACTACTACTTCCATCTATTTTTGAATAGTTTTAGATTATCTTCTGGAACCAACTGTAAGTCATGCCAAACTAGTTTCCCTTCTCAGTGAAGTGGTCATAGGGGAGTCTTTTTTAAAAATTATATATATTTTTATTTTACTTTAAGATGTATTTTAATTGGAGGATAATTGCTTTACAATGTTGTGCTGGCTTCTTCCGTACAACAACATCAATCAGCCATAAGTATACATATGCCCCTTCCTCTTGAAGGGGGGAGTCTTCATGAGGCCATGAGATGAGGTAAAGGAGAAGGAGCAATGTAACCTGAACAGGCACCACAAGAATCTAAATCACTAGTTCGTGGAAGCTCATATAAGCCTTTTTTTTGGAGTCCAGTCTTGCACATACCACTTCTGCTTGATGACGGATTGCTGTCACATCAATCTTTATGAGTTGGTGGTTCATATAGCATTCAGCTTATAATGAGTAGTTCAGTTTACATAGTAACTCTGTGGCCACCATCAGTTATTCAGGGCCCATGTACAGGAGAGTGGTTTTCTGTAGAAAAGAGCACAATTTACTCTAGTATCCCAGTCTGCAGAATAATTCATCAATAAGGTCCTACCAAAGGCCCCATATACCATCCCTATCACAGGTACTTCATGTTCCACTGAAGCTGCTGCATCATATTTCACAAGTGGCAGAAAGGCTTACACAGAAGTGTAGGACCATGGCAGAGCCTGCTCTTTGGGCTCAACTAAGAACTAGAAATCTTACCAATTACTTGGTGAATGTGTCCAAGCCTCGCTCATGACCAAATCTGACATACATTTGCCTTTAAAACTCAGGTGCCCAATAGGCCTTGGTGGTAGTGGATGCCAGATGTACCAACTTGTCCTTCACCTCAGAGCTGACATATTGACATGCACTGAACCTCCAGAAACCTTACTGAAGTTATAGAATCCTAAATTATTGAGGGACTTATTTCTCATGCTTTGTCATATGTGTGTCTTACCAAGGTATCTGTGGTAGGGGTTAGAAACATGTTATGTAAAGAGCTGAATAGTAATTGTTTTAGGCTTTGAAGACCATGTAGCATTCTCTGCCACATGTTCTTCTTTTTTGTTTGTTTGGTTTGGTTTTTCACTATTACTGTAAAATGGAAAACATATTCTAGGTTCACAAGTTGTATAAAGACAGTTTCCTGGTAGTTTGATTACTGTTTTTGGGCAATACTTCCCTAACATCTGTGGTATGGGTTTTTTTTTTTTTCTTTCAAAATTTGCAATCCATTTCAGATTGGTACTTTTGTAAAAATGAGTAAAAATGAATAACCAAAAATAAGATGATAAAGACAGAAAATAAAAGTTTAATTTTAAATATTAGGTTTAATAAGCATAAAATTATGGGTTTCCTTGGTGGCTCAGATGGTAAATAATCTGCCTGCAATGCGGGAGACCAGGGTTTGATCCCTGGGTCGGGAAGATCCCCTGGAGGAGGGCATGGAAACTTATTGCAGTATTCCTGTCTGGAGAATCCCCATGGACAGAGGAGCCTGGAGGGCTACAGTTCATGGGGTTGCAGAGTTGGACACGACTGAGTAGCTAAACACAGCACAAGCATAAAAATCATGCTATCAAATTGCTTGCTATAAAACATAAATTCTTAGTCTAAATTTCTCTACTTAACTCATTGAAAATTAGCAGCATAAAAATTTCCAGTCTCCATTGAAGACTACATTTAGAATAATACTGATTGAGTATTTGTTGGGGTTTCCCTGGTGACTCTGATGATAAAGAATCTACCTTCTGCTCACTGGGTCAATCAGCGTTCAGTGAGTTGAACTGCTGTCATGATCTATAGAATGGCCAAATAACCAAATTCTTTATAGCCTAGAGTGAAGCAGTAAGCTGTAAAGTTAGTATATTCCTAAAATAAGGAGTAGCAGTACACTATTCCTTTGTTAAATGAAGAGAGGGAGAGAGAGAGAGAAAAAAAATCAGATCTGTAGCTACACATCAAGTAATAGAGGTTGTGTTGATTTCTTGGGGCAGTAGCTGTCTTTGGATTAATTTATTATAATCTACTATAATTCTCTAAGATGCATCTGGCTTCTGCATAGTCCAAATAAGTGAGTGGAATGGGTATGTGCTAGGTATAACCTCGCCCACATCTTTCAAGTCCTGATAGTGACATGAATCTCTGCAGTCCCTCCAGAAATGCAGTTTTTCTTTTGGTGTTACTACTGCTTATCATGGACTACCAGTTCTTATTAACCAGTGCCAATAGGGTCTTTGTAAAATACAGTTATGCTATAGCTGGACTGGGACATACCTCTGCTTATCTCTGGGAAATCTGAAAGTCTGGGATTGATACTTAGGCAAGATTAAGAGGAAGAAGGCTAACTAGAAATCTTTCAGTCAGTTCAGTTCAGTTGCTCGATCATGTCCAACTCTTTGCAGCCCTGTGGACTGAAGCATATAGCAGGCTTCCCTGTCCATCACCAACTCCCAGAGCCTACTCAACTCATGTCCATCGTGTCGGTAATGCCATCCAACCATGTTATCCTCTGCCGTCCCCTTCTCCTCCCCACTTCAATCTTTCCCTAGCCTCAGGGTCTTTTCCAATGAGTCTACCCTTCACATCAGGTGGCCAAAGTATTGGAGTTTCAGTTTTAGCATCAGTCCTTCCAATGAATATTCAGGACTGATTTCCTTTAGGAATGACTGGTTGTATTTCCTTGCAATACAAGGGACTCTCAAGAGTCTTCTCTAGTACCACAGCTTGAAAACATCAGTTCTTTGACACTCAGCTTTCTTTATAGTCCAACTCTCACACCCCTCCATGACTACTGAAAAACCATAGCTTTGACTAGATGGCCCTTTGTTGGCAAAGTAATATCTCTGCTTTTTAATAGGCTGTCTAGGTTGGTCATAGCTTTTCTTCCAAAGAGCAAATGTCTTTTAGTTTCATGGCTGCAATCACCATCTGCAGTGATTTTGGAGCCCCTAGAAAATAAAGTCTGTCACTGTTTTCATTGTTTCCCCATCTATTTGTCATGAAGTGATGGGACTGGATGCCATGATCTTACTTTTCTGAATGTTGAGTTTTAAGGCAACTTTTTCACTCTCCTCTTTCACTTTCATCAAGAGACTCTTTAGTTCTTTTTTTTTTTTTTTTTTCTGCCATAAGGGTGATGTCATCTGCATATCTGAGGTTATGGATATTTCTCTCGGCAATCTTGATTCTAGCTTGTGCTTCATCCCAGCCCAGTGTTTCTCATATGCAGAGTAGCTGCATATAAGTTAAATAATCAGGGTGACAATATACAGTCTTGAGGTACTCCTTTCCCTATTTGGAACCAGTTTGTTGTTCCATGTCCAGTTCTAACTCTTGCTTCCTGACCTGCATACAGATTTCTCAAGAGGCAGGTCAGGTGGTCTGGTATTCCCATCTCTTTCAAAGTTTTCCACAGTTTATTGTGATCCACACAGTAAAAGGCTTTGGCATAGTCAGTAAAGCAGAAGAAGTTGTTTTTTTTGGAATTCTCTTGTTTTTGTGATGATCCAGAAGATGTTGGCAATTTGATCTCTGGTTCCTCTGCCTTTTCTAAATCCAACTTGAACACCTGGAAGTTCACGGTTCACGTATTGCTGAAACCTGACTTGGAGAATTTTGAGTGTTACTTTACTAGCATATGAGATGAGTGATCTTTTATTTGCTGTTAAAAGCTCAAAATTCTCTTGATGCAGGCAAGGATCAGCTTTTAAAAAATAGTTTTCAGGGATATACATATTGATAACTTACCCCAGGTTTAGCCAGATCCATAGCTGGGCTTTGTCTATGTAATGAATAGGGTGTATAAGACCCCTCTGGAAAGTCTTGCCTGATCTCTCCTGAAGCTATTTAGAATACTCACTCATATCCAGATCATTGTGGAGGTTTATAATCCAGAAATGAAGCTCCTCCTTTGCTGCTGAAGCAGGAACCCCAGAAACTGTGCCTGGAAATCTCTCAGCCCTTATGTTTCCTGTGCTCACATGCTTTCTCTTTTCATATACTTTAGGTGAGTGTACACTGAAAAGTCTTTTGGGTCCTCTCAATTCTCCAACCTTGTATAACCATTGTAGTGTCATTACTGTCTTTAATCAAGAAAAGAACCAATTCTAGTTCCTATTCTTAAGATTCTATTATCCTAGAATATTTTCCATACAAAATAGCATATCCATCCAGATTTGATCAGGAAAACAGATCCCCTCTAAGTAATATGAGGATCAAGGGATTTAATATCAGAGTTATGACTTCATTGACATAGACACATTTGTAGTAATGAGGGTTAGGGAGACTAGGCAGAAGGTCATAGTTTCTGCCCACCACTGACGTGGTTGTTATTAAAAATTACTACTGTTTCTAGCATTTGTTGAGAAAATTCTCACCTGTGGGGAATATAGTAATGATTTACATAATTTAAACTTAAACTGTTGATTGCTCTTGTTGTTTGGTTCCTAAGTCCTGTCTGACTTTCTGCAATGCCATGAACTGGAGTGCACCAGGCTCCTTTATCCATGGGATTCCTGAGGCAAGAATACTGGAGCGGGTTGCCATTTCCTTCTTCAGGGGATCTTCCAGACCCAGGAATTGAACCTATGTCTCCTGCTTGGCAGGTGGATTCATTACCACTGAGCCATCTGGGAAGCCCTCAGATCTGTTGTTTAGTAACTCTTAAATATTTAGGCATGTGATATGTGGGCCTGAATTTATAGTTTCATGGACCCCACAAAAGTTAGAGACAAGCCTACTTTTTTCTCACGATGCTCCCTTGTGGTCTTTTCTTGACAAAGTCTGCTTTGCCTTCGCTTTAGTTTCATTTGCTGTGTATTCCTTCCTTACCTATCGTATCTGACCAACTCAAAATTTCCCTTAACTAAAATGGTAATCAGTTCTCATATTTATAGGTCATATCCAGGGTTTTATTTTGGCCCCAACCAATATTAAGTTTATATTAACTCAGTGTAGTATCATATATTATCTTTATTGTAGTATATTTACATCTAATATAATAACTACCTGCTAAAAATAGGGATGATTTGAGAGTTTACTTAGTGCTGTAGTTGAAATAGGAATAAAAATATATGTGTGGTGTTTCCCAGGAGTGAGTTAAGCATTATCAAAAGAAAGTTTGAGGGTGATTTGGGGCTGTCCCCTTTCATCCCCTCTATTCAACCAAAAATGTTTTTCTTTTATCATATTTGTTTTTATTTCTTGGTAAGATTTTGTTTTAAACTAGCTTTCTTAATTTTAAAACCATGTTTAAAATCCATGGATTTAACCCAAGTCCTTATTTTATATTTGAGAATATTGAGGTCCATAAAAAACAGATGAACTTGCTTAAGGCTGCATAATGAAATAATGGTAAACTGGGAGTAAAACCCAGGTCCACAGTGCTCATTCCAGTTTTCTTACAAATGCTTATATGATGTTGGAGCTCTTGCAGCTGCCTACTGGTGATAGCTTATTTCACTTAAATACAACTATAGTTTCATATTAAACAAATAACCTATATTATATTCTAGTATATATGAATATGAACTGATACCAGATTCTCTTTCATATGCCACCCTGCACACACAGAAAAAAAAAATAACTTGAAATTAAAAATGTATTTTTTCCACATCTAGAAAATGTCATTTAAATGGCACGACACCTATGTGTAACTGGAGTAACACCACTCTTGATGGATGTGGATGCTGGACGTGAGAACCTGGTGGCACTTCATGCTGCTTTTCACACAATATTTTCTAAGGTTCTGATTTTAAGTTATAGATAATGTTTTAGATATGTTAAATTGGATGTATTTTATGCAATTACAAATTACTGTATTTCCTCTCAAAAAGCTTGAAGAAATGAAATTTTGCCACCTGGCATTATTGACATTTGATTTAAAATGCATTCTAAAATAGGTATTCCTTAATTGCATGTCTCTGAATTTGGGATTCAGATGAAAAATGTAAAGATAAAGAGGACAGTACTCAAATGACTTGAAACTTTATGATTTTTTAAAAAAGCCTGATATAATAAAAGTTTGATTTTTCTTTCAGATGAATCATCATTTTCTACTAATCCAAAGTGAAAGTGAAAGTTGCTCAGTAATGTCTGAGTCTTTGTGACCCCATAGAATATATACAGTCCATGAAATTCTCCAGGCCAGGATACTGGAGTGGGTAGCCATTCCCTTCTCTAGGGGATCTTCCCAACCCAGGGATTGAACCCAGGTCTCTCGCATTGCAGGCAGATTCTTTACCAGCTGAGCCACAAGGGAAGCCCCTAGTAGTCTAAAAAGAAGATTAATGCATCATGAATAGTTCAGTTATATGTTATGGGATTGAGTATCATTAATGTTAATACAAAGTTACTAGAAGATATCAAGGAAAAAATGAACCCTTGGGTAGGCTGAACCAGGTGCTTTTCAACCAAATTGGACTTAAGAGTCTTCTTAGAATTTAACCTCTCAAGGGCTACCTTCCTTGATAGTGAAAGTTGCTCAGTTGTGTCCGACTATTTGCAACTGCATGTACTATACAGTTCATGAAATTCTCCAGGCCAGAATACTGGTGTGGGTAGCTGTTACCTTCTCCAGGGGATCTTCCCAACCCAGGGATTGAACCCAGGTCTCCCGCATTGCAGGTGGATTCTTTGCCAAGTGAATCACCAGTAAAGTCCAAGAATACTGGAGTGGGTAGCCTATTCTGATAGTTCATTTATAATTAGGGTGTTACATAACAAATAGTCCCAGTAAGGAGATATCCTATGATGTGATTTGAGAGTTCCAGTATATCTCCTCATTCTACATCTATAGTTTCTGATATTTATCTATTAAATATGTCTCTTTTGAGGTTAAATGGAAATTTTAAAATATGACAAAGCTGTAACTGACTGGTGGTTTGACATCCTGAGATATGGTGACTGGGTAGCCAGCAAATATTGAAGAAATGAATTCTTTGAGCCAGACGTGGAAGTGATGATCCTGGGGATAGAGAAGTGAGGAGATATGATTTTTTAAAACCTGGGCTTTCAGAATATGTGATGCAATGGATGAGGATGCAAGAGGGAACATTTATGATTATAGAGATGCCTGAGACTGGTCAGACCAGAAACTGTTAATTAACCAGAATCAGCAGAATCAGGTAGGTAGTTAGAAAGGTTTCAAAGTGGTCACCTGATGAAAAGGAAAATTTCCAGGCAGAATGAAATAATGCATTAAGAAACAGTGCAGAAAGTGATTTTTAGACGAATACTGGAAAGCCTTTGAATCAGAGCACAGCATACTCTGGAGAGTAGCTAAATAGGCTGCTTGGACTTGGGCTTATGACCAAAAGAATTATATTTTCTTAGGTGTCAGGGAAGCTGAAGGAACTGATTCTGGTCTCTTAACTGAGGGAAATTAAATGTGGAGAATAAGAATGAAGAGTAATGCTAGATGCTGACCTATTGGAAGATAAAATTGCAAAGAACCTTCAGTATTTGAATTAATTTCTTAACACCAGGGATGATCAATGTTTGACTTAAAAAATCAGTGTTTCCCACCTAACTGTTTAAAAGTTCTATCCTGAATAGATCACAAAGCTTTTCTTTGCCATGGCTGCTACATTCATTTCAATTTCTCATGTATCCATGTCTTCAAAAGTCTCTACCTGGGTAAATTTTCATATAGCTGGTTTCACTGATCATAAAAAAGTGTACCCCTTTATAGAGTTGTCATGTTAGGCAAGAAAAATAAAGAACCTCATTAAAATTGAACTTCAAAATAAACAATCAATCATTTTCAAAAGTATAGGTATCTCCTACATGATATTTAGAAGATACTTTTACTAAAAAAGTATTGAGTGTTCATGTGAAATTCAAATTTAACTAGGTGTGCCATATTTTATCTGGCAAGTTCTTCAACTTCTTTCTCCAACTAATGTTTTCTCCATATCTTCATTTATTATCTCTTTTCCTCTCATTTCTGGGAATATGTCTGTCTTCTTTCTAGAACTGATCCATTTATTTGTTCTGATTCTATTCATTCCCATATTTATCAGAAATTTACTCTAGCACCCATTTCCTGCACTTTGCCTTTAATTCATTCCCCTCTCTTAAGATTTCCCCTTCGCTCCCACCAACCCTCTCCATTTGCTGCTTTCCCTCGGTGACTAAAGTACCTTTATCCTATCACAATTTTCCCTTAAAATTTTCCTTCTTCAAGCTACTACTGCCCTTAACTGTTAAGCTGCTCAAGAGTAATCCATTCCTACTGCTTTTTCTTCTTCACAGTACCATGCTTAGTATTATAATTTTGTATTAGTGTGTCTGATTCTCTAAACAGTAATAATCCCAGCTGTGGTGAAAGTATTGTCCAGGGAGGCCAGTGTGTTGTCTAGAAGTTTATTTCTTAAAATGGCAACTTGAGTAGAAGTCACATGACAGCTAGGAAGAAGTAAAGTTGGAAAGGAAAAACAAATACTGAAATAAATAAAAACAAGTTTTAATAAAAATTATCATTTACTAAAACCTTCTTTGGTCCATACACCCTAAGTTGTTTACATTTATAGTTCCTTTAATCCTCAAAACTACAATTGATCTTTGGACAACGTGAGTTTCAACTATAAGAGTTCACTTATATACAGTTTTTTAAAATGGATATGTATTACACCATCTGTGGTTGGTTGAATCTTTGATTGTAGAACTGCAGTGGTGTGGTGAGGGAGGGGGGCGGGAGCAGGGGAGTAAAGGAGGAGACTGTAAAGTTATACTCAGATTTTCATCCCTAACCCTTGCATTATTCAAGGGTCAACTATATATGTAATCTTACCATGGTTCTCATGTGAAATAAGTAAAATTTAGTGAGATTTAAAAAAAATTTCTTGTTCAAAATGACACGGCTACTAAGTGGTAGAGCAGGCATTTGGATCTAAGGATTTTGATTCCAGAACCCATGGGGTATGGCTATGAGTAACCATCACTTAAATAAATTAAACAAACAAATACGTATCCAATCGCTTATACCAGTTTCAGTTAGCTCTTGAAATATATGCAGTCTGATGTATGTAGTCTGATTAATATTTGCTCTAGTTATTAATTGAGTGAAACAAAAGTGCTTAATTTTTTATGACACGATTGCTTGGTTGCTTGGGGAGTCGTGATTTGGATCAATGAAGACAAGATTTCCATTTTATTCATTTTCTAGATGATGTCTTTAATCTCACTGTAAAATAACAATTTGGCCTATTGCAAATATTTTTGAGTCTTCTTTAGTCAATCAAGTTTCTGATATACCCAGAAATTTAATATACAATATCTATATCCATGTGTGCTAAGTTGCTTCAATTTTGTCTGACTCTGTGCTACCCTATGAACTAGCCTGCCAGGCTTCTATGTCCATGGGATTCTCCAGAAAAGAATACTGGAGTGGGTTATCATGACCTCTGCCAGGGAATCTTCCCAACTCAGGAATCGAACCTATGTCTCTTAAAAGTCTCCTGAATTGACAGGTGGATTCTTTACTACTAGCACCACCTGGAAAGTCCAATATTTGTATCTAAATGTACACTCAAGCATTAGGTTAGTTTGATAGGTTTTATAGTCTCTTATACCTCTAATTCAATAAATAATTATTGAACACTTATGTATATAGCATATTTGGGTCTACAGTTGATTAAATAATGGTCAAGTACCTGATATTAAAGAAGCAGTTGTGGAAATGAAACATATATATATATATATATATATATATAATATATATATATTTTATATATATTTTATAATATATGGAGCTTCCCTTGTGGTTCAGACAGTAGAGAATCTGCCTGCAATGCAGGAGACCTGGGTTTGATCCCTGGGTGGGGAAGATCACACCTGGAGAAAGGAATGGCTACCTACTCCAGTATTCTTGCCTGGAGAACCCCATGGACAGAGGAGCCTGGTAGGCTATCATATAGCTAAGTACACACACACACACACACACACACACACACACACACACACACGATGATGACAGCTAGTGCTGAGGGCCTAAACTAGATTAGTACAAGAGAGCCTGAAATTGAAGGCCTCCATGTGGGAGACATCGTTAGAAATTGGGACCAACTGAATATGGTTGTCAAGAGAGAACTATATTGTATTAATACATAAAGGAAAATTTAGAAAGAAATAAACAGAAGGAAAAGAGTGAAACAAGTCAGCAACATCAAGGAAAGAGTTTGCACAAGCAATTATTAACCAAATTTAAACTTAAATTTCCTTAAACATTTTCAGTTTTAAAGACTCTCTTTAAAAATAAAATTGTAAATTGAATATATCCTCTCCAATCCTCTTCTCTTTCCAGTTTTATCTTTTGTTCTGATTTTTGTCATTTTCACATCAGTTTGACTATATAGGAGAAAAAAATGTTCAAAACTAGCAATTATTGAATTAAGTAGCATATTCTTATTGTATTTTAAAATGCAATATGAAGGTGACATATTGCCTCTACTTAAAACAAACTAACACATACATGATTTGGGGGGTGGGGGGAGAAATAAGAGAATTTTACTTGCATGCAAGGGTCCACAATTTTAAAAGAAAGGGATCCATAAAAGATACAATCCATGGTATTTATAGCTCAGATGATTATGTGGGAGTCACAATTCCGGTTGCATAAAGTTCATATTTGACAGAAACCAAAGTTTTGATAAATAAAAAATGCAAATCTCTTTGTGTTTGATTAGCTTCATAAGTAAGCTCTTTCCTTTTCAGTTCAACGAGCATTTAGAAAATGCTGTCTATATGCATAGACTAACTGATCCTATGGCAGACAAAATAATAGTAAATAATCCCAGAATTTTTGAGTTTCCTTTGTCATCCAGTTACAGGCCATCTATTCTTTTGGATGTCTTGGTAATTCATAGTTGATATTAAGAAGGTCCTTCTACTCATGGCCCATCTTGGAAAACACCCTATTTAATTAAGAAATGCAAAAATGTTCTAGATTGAGGAAATGTAGGACAAAATGTAGATTTTTCCTCTTTAAGTTTCTTCTTTTGGTCAGTCATTCCTCTCAGGTACAGATTTGAATAAATAAATTTGACTCTGTGAGTTTTTCCTATTAAGGATCACTAATTTGTTTTTATAATAGGATACTGGACACATGTGAATTTTGCAGTTAGCTTCATATTCTCTAACCAGTCAATCTTTTCACCCAGCAAACTAACTTGTAAACCAAGGTTGGGGAACCTAGGTAATGTTTGATTGTCCTATGGTTATCTGGACAGTGCTTTGTTTTCTTTAGAATGCTACAGGGTACACCTGGTCAGTGACCATATCAGCATGAAAAGTTGTTGCTGAACAATGAAAGATGCTGGGATTCTTGGCCTCTATAGTGGAGGAATTCAATCCGCGACCAGAGACAAGGCTTGATTGCTCTGAGCTTTTGTGTAAAAAAGAGATAGCGAAAGCATCTGGCATAGACATCAGAAGAGAGCAGAAAGAGTGCCCCCTTGCCTAGTGTTAACAAGGGAGATATATACTTTTTAATTATTCAGTTCAGTTTAGTTCAGTCTTTCAGTCATGTCCGACTCTTTGCGACCCCATGAACTGCATCACGCCAGGCCTCCCTGTACATCACCAACTCCAAGAGTCCACCCAAACCCATGTCCATTGTGTTGGTGATGCCATCCAACCATCTCATCCTCTGCCATCCTCTTCTCCTGCCCTCGATCTTTCCCAGCATCAGGGTCTTTTCAAATGAGTCAGCTCTTAGCATCAGGTGGCCAAAGTATTGGAGTTTCAGCTTCAGCATCAGTCCCTCCAATGAACACCCAGGACTGACCTCCTATAGGATAGACTGGTTGGATCTCCTTGCAGTCCAAGGGACTCTCAAGAGTCTTCTCCAACACCACAGTTCAAGCAACAATTCTACAGCGCTCAGCTTTCTTTAGAGTCCAACTCTCACATCCATACATGACCAATGGAAAAACCATAGTCTTGATTAGACAGACCTTTGTTGGCAAAGTAATGTCTCTGTTTTTGAATATGCTATATAGGTTGGTCATAATTTTTCTTCCAAGGAGCAAATGTCTTTTAATTTCGTGGCTGCAGTCACCATCTGCAGTGATTTTGGAGACCAGAAAAAATAAAGTCAGCCATTGTTTCCACTGTTTCCCCATCTATTTGCCATGAAGTGGTGAGACCAGATGTCATGATCTTAGTTTTCTGAATGCTGAGCTTTAAGCCAACTTTTTCACTCTCCTCTTTCACTTTCATCAAGAGACTCTTCAGTTCTTTTTCACTTTCTGCCATAAGGGTGGTGTCATCTGCATATCTGAGGTTATGGATATTTCTCCCAGCAATCTCGATTCTAGCTTGTACTTCCTCCAGCCCAGCATTTCTCATGATGTACTATGTGTATAAGTTAAATAAGCAGGGTGACAATATACAGCCTTGACGTACTCCTTTTCCTATTTGGAACCAATCTGTTGTTCCATGTCCAGTTCTACTACTGCTTCCTGACCTGTATCCAAGTTTCTGAAGAGGCAGTTCAGGTGGTCTGGTATTCCCATCTCTTTCAGAATTTTCCACAGTTTATTGTGATCCACACAGTCAAAGGCTTTGGCATAGGCAATAAAGCAGAAAAGATATTTTTCTGGAACTCTCTTGCTTTTTTGATGATCCAGTGGATGTTGGCAATTTGACCTCTGGTTCTTCTGCCTTTTATAAAACCAGCTTGAACATCTGGAAGCTCATGGCTTACATATTGCTGAAGCCTGGCTTGGAGAATTTTGAGCATGACTTTACTAGCATGTGAGATGACTGCAATTCTGCAGTAGTATGAGCATTCTTTAGAATTGCCTTTCTTTGGGATTGGAATGAAAACTGACCTTTTCCAGTCCTATGGCCACTGCTGAGTTTTCCAAATGTGCTGTCATATTGAGTGCAGCACTTTCACAGTATCATCTTTTAGAATTTGAACTAGCTCAACTGGAATTCCATTGCCTCTACTAGTTTTGTTTGTAGTGATGCTTCCTAAAGCCCACCTGACTTCACATTCCAGGACGTTCAGCTCTAGGTGAGTGGGAGTGATCACACTTTCTTGATTATTGGGTCGTGAAGATCCTTTTTATACAGTTCTTCTGTGTATTTTTGCTATCTGTTCTTAATATCTTCTGCTTCTGTTAGGTCCATGCCATTTCTGTCCTTTATTGGGCCCATCTTTGCATGAATTGTTCCCCTGATATCTCTAATTTTCTTGAGGAGATCTCTAGTCTTTCCCATTCTATTGTTTTCCTCCATTTCTTTGCATTGATCACTGAGGAAAGTTTCTTATTTTTCCTTGCCATTCTTTGGAACTCTGCACTCAAATGGGGTATATCTTTCCTTTTCTCCTTTTCTTTTCACAGCTATTTGTAAGGCCTCCTCAGACAGCCATTTTGCTTTTTTGCATTTCTTTTTCTTGGAGTTTTGCTCCCTTACTCTTGTACAATGTCACGAACCTCCATCCATAGTTCATCAGGCACTCTATCTACAGATCTAGTCCCTTCAATCTATTTCTCACTTCCACTGTATAATACAAGGGATTTGATTTAGATCATACCTGAACGGCCTAGTGGTTTTCCCTACTTTATTCAATTTAAGTCTGAATTTGGCAATAAGGAGTTCATGATCTGAACCACAGTCTGATCCCAGTCTTGTTTTTGCTGACTGTATAGAGCGTCTCGATTTTTGGCTGCAAAGATATAATCAGTCTGATTTCAATGTTGACAATCTGGCGATGTCCATGTGTAGTCTTCTCCTGTGTTTTTGGAAGAGGGTGTTTGCTATGACCAGTGCATTGTCTTGGCAGAAATTAAAATGAATCAAAAGAATGACTGGAGGTTGTAAAGATCTTACTATCCCCACTCCCATAATTTACATTTTAAAAGAACAAGATTCAGTTCAGTTCAGTTCAGTTCCGTCTCTCAGTCATGTCTGATTCTTTGCGACCCCATGAATTGCAGCATGCCAGTCCTGCCTGTCCATCACCAACTCCAGGAGTTCACTCAAACTCAAGTCCAGAGAGTCGATGATGCCATCCAACCATCTCATCCTCTGTCGTTCCCTTTCCCTCCTGCCCTCAATCCAATCCCTCTCAGCATCAGAGTCTTTTCCAATGAGTCAGCTCTTCGCATGAGGTGGCCAAAGTACTGGAGTTTCAGCTTTAGCATCATTCCTTCCAAAGAACATCCAGGACTGATCTCCTTTAGAATGGACTGGTTGGATCTCCTTGCAGTCCATGGGACTCTCAAAAGTCTTCTACAACACCACAGTGCAAAAGCATCAATTCTCTGCCCTCAGCTTTCTTCACAGTCCAATTCTCACATCCATACATGACCACAGGAAAAACCATAGCCTTGACTAGATGGACTTTTGTTGGCAAAGTAATGTCTCTGCTTTTTAATATGCTGTCTAGGTTGGTCATAACTTTCCTTGCAAGGAGTAAGTCTTTTGATTTCATGGCTGCAATTAGTATCTACAGTGATTTTGAAGCCCCCCAAAATAAAGTCTGACACTGTTTCCACTGTTTCCCCATCTATTTCCCATGAAGTGATGGGACCAGATGCCATGATCTTAGTTTTCTGATTGTTGCAAGATTATCCAGAATGTTTTCAGGAAGGAGAAACTTTCCTCAAGCAGGATACATTGTTGCTATATAATCGTTAGTACAGATTTTAAACTGAGTTGTTTGTTGTGTATTCATCAGTTTAAAGAGCCTTAAAGATGAAAATGTTTTATGTGACTAAAGACTAAGGAATTTAGAGGAGGGAAAAAGAAAAGCTTGTCCTTTCCTACTCCTTGAGAATTCCAGACCCTTCTCCCCTTGGGGACCCCTGACTTCTTATCAACCTGCCTAAGAATTGACTCTTTCATTCCTCCCTTTTCTTTTAGGAGAATTATGTTGCCAAGGGAAAGGGGTGTCTTTCTTGTTCCATAACTTCTTCTCAGCTGTAAGGGGCATATTCCCTAAATTGTTGAAGTGACATATTCTCCTAACCCTTACACTGATGGTCTCTGACCCAGGGGTCCCAAGTAATAGTCCAAGGAAGCTGCAGCACTTGTAGGAGCTCGGACAACCATTTGTAACTTAAAAGCCTTCATGTGACTAGAAACAAATCCAGCTACACAGTTATAGATGCAGGGAGCCAACAACAAAAATAGAACAGTCAGAATTATTGTAATTAAGATAGCCTTCCACCATGGATAACTAGTCAACTTCTCCCAAAGTGAGGCAATTGAAGCTTCAAGAGTTTCCATAGCTTCAATCACCTTGTTCATGTGTTTAGTAAAATGAGTAACATTATTTCTCATAACAGGTATGTATGTATAGCACTGGGTATGAATAATGGCACAATTTCCTCATTGTGCAGCTGTCAGAATATCTAAGGTCAATCTGTTTTATAAAACCATCGTTCTAACTTGTACTTGTTCAGCATTAAGAGCCAAAATAGCTTTTTGAGAATCTTGTAATGCCTGTTGAGTAAAATTAGTCAAAGCATCCACTCATAGCATAACATCTGTAGTTCCCAAAGACAGAACAAACACTGAAGCCAAATAATTATACCAATGAAATACAAACCTTGCCCACCGAGTTTTAAGGTGTGGTAAATTAGCAGGCTTTTCTGGAAGTGCTGAAAGTATGAAGCAGTGAGTAGGAGCCAGACCTAGGATGCATCTCCCTATCTAGCCAGCGGGGAGCCATGCCCATAGGTAAGAGCCACATATCCAATGGGTCCCATTTGGAGCAAGCCAGCATGACTGAGCTATCCAGTCCCAATCAGTGCCTGGCCAGGCAAAGGGAGGACCAGAACTGGGGTTGGAAAACATGGGAATGACTACATTGCATCCTGAGCTAAAAATCCCAATTGTTTCCAATCATTATAATTAAGTTGTTGGCTAACTTCTGGGGATGGCTCTATTTGTTCCCAGCATATAGAGGCAGTAGATACTGGAAATCCTTTTTCAGGAGTCTTGGCTTCACTTTTCTCATATCTTTCTAATTCTTTCTCAGTATATTGTGGTTTTTCCAGTTCCACAGGACCTGTCCAGATCAAGGTGTCTATAGTGAAGGGGTTTCATAAAGTGCCGCTTTTCTGGCTTGACAGTCACCCAGCTGATTACCTTAGGCTACTTTACTCCCATCCCTGCCTGCTGTGCCCTTTGCAATGCATAACAGCTACTTCTTTAGGACAACATATAGCAGTTAAAAGTCTCTCAGTCTCTCCGAAATGCTTAATGGGTTATCCTGTTGCCATTTTAAAATGTCTTTGTTTCCATATTGCAGCATGAGCATATAAAGTCAAATAAGCATACTTACAGTCAGGGTAGATATTTTCTTGCTGCCCTTTGCTTACCTCTAGAGCTTGGGTCAGAGCCACAAGCTCCGCTAACTGAGCTCTGGTTCCCTGGGGGAGAGATTTTGCTTCTAAAACCTGTTTAGCCATCACCAGGGCATAACCTGCTCTACACTTCCCATCCTGAACAAAAGAGCTGCCATCTGTAAATATTTCCATGTCAGGATTGTCTAATGAGGTATCCATTAGATCTTCCCGAACTGCATAGTTTAAAGTGAGAAACTGGGAACAATTGTGATCAGGTGTTTCATTTTTCTTCTCAGGAAGGAAAGTGACAGGATTTAAATTTCTACAAACTGTAAGCTTAGTTATTGGTTCTTCTAATAACAAGGACTGATATTTAAGAAGCTACTGTCTGTCATCCAAGTATTAGCCTTAGAGTTTAAGATTCCACTCACATCATGAGAAGTCAGTACAGTAAGATTTTGTCCATTAATTATTTTTAAGGCTCCAGGTGTTAATAAAGCTGTTGCCCCAATTACTGTTAGACAGTGTGGCCACTTACGTGAAATTACATTTAATTCTCTACTTAAATAAGCAATAGGTTGCTGGTGAGGCCCTTGGGGTTGTGTCAAAACTCCCAAGGCTATACCTTTTCTTTCAGTGATAAACAAATTGAATTCTGACCCTGTGGGCAAGCTCAAAGCGGGAGCTTGCAGGAGAGAAGTCTGAAGAGCCTTAAAAGCCTTTTGAGTATCTGGAGATCAAACCAATTTGTTGGTTTGGGCCTGCTGCCTCTCAGTTATAAGTTCATATAAAGGCCGGGCAAGTTCCCTATAATCTGGAATCCAAATGCAACAGTAGCCTGTGATTCCTAAAAATCCTCTCAGTTGTCTTAAGGTCATAGGTAGGGGATGATTTAGAATAGGTTTAATTCTCTCAGGGCCTATGGCCCTAGTCCCTTCTGATATAATTAGGCCCAGATATCTAACAGATTGTTGACAAAGCTGAGCCCTTTCTCTTGATGCCTTGTAACCACAGCCTGCCAGAAAGTTTAAGAAATTTTCTGAGGCTTGTGAACAAGCTTCCTCTATCTCGGCACAGAGCAGAATATCATCTACATATTGTAACATCACCGCTTTGGAGCTATTAAAGTTTTGTAGATTCTGTGACAAACTGCTCAAATAGGTGAGAGCTGTCATGAAATCCCTGGGGCAAAACTGTCCAGGTTAACTGAGAAGCTGGCTGCGTAGAGTTTTCAAAGGCAAATAGAAATGGACTTACCTCTGACAAAGGCACCAAATAGAAGTCATCTTTTAAATCAGCTACTGAGAAATATTTGGCTAGTTCAGGAATTTCAGACAACAGAGTAATAAGGATTAGGCACCAAGGGGTGTAAAGAAACTACAGCCTCATTTATTATTTGTAAATCTTGAAATATTCTCCATTTACCATTTGATTTCTTTATACCCCAAAACAGGAATGTTGCATGGACTGTTACAGGGAATTAATAGCCCCTACTCCTTTAAATTATCAATAATAGGTTTTAACCTATCCTTAACCTCAGGTTTCAGTGGATACTGCCTCTTATGTGAAAATAAGTGTGGGTCTTTGAGCTTGACAACTACAGGAATAGCATTTTGTGCTCGACCCACAGATTTTCCATTAGTCCACACTCTAGGATTTACATTTTGTTCAATTAAAAGAAGAGAAAGGGAGGGCTCCATATTCATGAAAACAGAGTTATGGACCGTGCTCAGTATCAGTTCAGCTCAGTTCAGTTGCTTGGTCGTGTCTGACTCTTTGTGACCCCATGAATTGCAGCACGCCAGGCCTCCCTGTTCATCACCAACTCCCAGAGTTCACCTAAAAGTATATCCCTCCCCCAAACAGATGAGGGAGACTCTGGTGTGATCAGAAACTCATGTGAAAATAGCACAGGGTCCCAGTTACAGCTTAAAGAACAATTTTGAAGTAATACCTTTTGCCTTGTCTAGACAGTCCCCCTACAGAAGTAGATCAGGAAGAAAGTAGGCCAAGCGCTTTAGTAAGCACAGAGTAAGTTGCCCCAGTATCTAAAAGGAAACTGATGGATTGCCCGCCCCCTGACAGTTATTAATACCGGGGTTTCCTTAGGCATAGTTAGGATGGGAGCTTGTGTGGGGACCCCTGGGCACCTTCAGTCCTGATTGTCTTGAGAATCTGACTCCTGAAACCTATGCCTCTGGGGGCAGTTTCTTCTCCAATGTGGTCCTTTGCAGACCAGACATGGAGCCGGGGCGGCTTAGATGCCTAAGGGCAATCCCGTTTGCGGTGTCCCTCTTTTCCACAATAATAGAAAGCCCATCCCTTTCATCTGGGTCCCTCTTGGCAATTTTCTCAGGCTGTTTAAGAATGGTTCTGACAGCCATTACAAGAGCGTCCGTGTTCCTTTGTCTTTTTCTGCCTTTCTTTTTTTTCCTCATATTCCCTAACATAATAGACTGTTTGAGTCAGTTCCAACAAATTATCTAAAGACTAATTTGGTCCATATGCCTGTTTTAATAGCTTACGATGGATATCTGGAGCAGATGGAATGAGAAACCTATCTTTTAAGATCATTCTTCCCTCTTCACTTTTGGGATCAATCTCAGTGAATCTGTGAAGGGCTTTTCTCAGTCTATCTAGGAATTTACCAGGAGCTTCCTTCTCCTCCTGTTCTATGTTTGCCAATTTGGCATAGTTTAAAGTCTTAGCACGCTCTTGCCTGAGTCCTTCAAGAATACATCTGACAAAATGACTCTGATCTCATCTTCCTTCAGCCGTGTTATAGTCCCAGTCTGGTTCTATAGTTGGGACTGCCTTATTCCCAGTGGGGAGGGCACCTATCTCATCCTCCCTCTTCCCTACTGATTCATTACCAAGCCATTCATCTCCATAAGCAATGGCTTTCCCCAAAACTCAACTTTTTGAGCCAGGAGTCACTGTTTGTCCTAAGATACACATCAAGTAAGGTCATAAAGCAAAGTAACACCTTTAAAAGCTCTAATATATTTTTCTGGATCCACTAAATAGTTTCCCAGACCCTCCTTGATTCTTTGTATTTCTTGATAAGAAAAGTGCTTATTAACTCTCATAGACTGATTATTTTTCCCAGTGGGTGCTTCATGAAGAGGCAACAGCTTCTGTGGCTGTTTCTCAGCCTTTCTGGCCATTCTGTGCATATAATCCCAGGGATAGGTTGGAGAAAACTGCTTTTCTGTGTCTCTTTGTTTCTTGTCCTCCATCTCATCTCGCCCCTTAGTTTTTGCTGTCTGAGCTTCTCTTACTTCGATTGTCTGAGTTTCTACTGAAACCAGAGTAGTCTGAGGTCATACTGAGACAGGGGTTGTTTGGACCTCTACTTGCGTTGTTTGAATCTCAGTTTGGGTTTTCAGGGAGACCGAGGAAACCCTTCCTGGGTGTGGGGGGTGGGGAGGGGGCAGTCCCTGACTTTCAGTTTGCTCAGTTTGGAGCCCCAGGTACGGGGTGGGAGGAGAGGGCAAAGTAGGAGAACAGGAGGGATCTGAAGGTTTCACACCCAAATCTATACACTTAGGACATAAACTTGGCATATCTCCAACACGTATGCTACTTCTACCCATCTCCCTTGTTTTCTACAGAACCGGTCTAATTGTAAAACAGTATTATAATTAAGAGACCCTCCAACCAGCCACTGTTAGCCATTCTCCAATGGATACTGTGGCCATGCAGTATCACATCGGAAGATCAGAAATGTCTTCTTTAAGCTCTGGTGACCAAATATATCTCAGTTTTTCAGGATACAGTTCAAAGGAGTGAGGCTGGAATTGTTAGCTCCGATCTGTAAGACAGAAAAGAAGTGACCAGCTCCTCTTTCTACCACAGGCACCCCTCCCTGCTCTAGATAGGGTGTAGACAGACATTACACCAAAGCTTTCCTTCCCTGGTCAGACTTAGTCTGTCCCTTACCAACAAAGGTGCTGTACTCGTCCCTCCCAGTTCTAGCACAGAGCTGGGGTGGAGATGCACCAGGGGTATACCTGATGGCACATCCCAGACTGATGTCCAGTTCCTTACCCTTAAAATCTTGCTTGCCTCTGATGCCACCTGGGATGCAATCAGAATAACCTTCTGGAATGCCTCCCCAGCTAAGATTGCTGGGGGAAAACATTCATCACCTGAGTGCCTGCACACAACCCTGAATATATTCCTGACCACAATAAGATGGATACAAACATAAAACTGAGATGTTCCTTCTAGGCATCACCACACCAGTATAAGCAATAGCAAAAGAGATGGTGAAGGGCTGGCCGGTGAAGAAAAAGTGACTTTTGTCCTCGAGTTATTAGGGCCAGTCCTTCCATTTCATTCCCACAGATTCCACGGAAAGAATATCCAAGGAGTTGAGACGAAAGCCACTGAAAAGTTTCCTCTGGTCCACTAAGAGCTAGCATTACCAAAGGAAGAAACTCATTGTATTTCCAATCTGAGTAAACTTTAATCTAAGAGATGCTCTTGAAGCTAGAGCTCCATCTAGCTTCTGAACTTTCGACTCCCAGTGAAGCTAGGCGCCTCCTGACTACCAATCCATGTTTGGGACCTAAGTAACAGTGTTCAGTCAGAGAAGGCAATGGCAACTCACTCCAGCACTCTTGCCTGGAAAATCCTATGGACGGAGGAGCCTGGTAGGCTGCTATCCATGGAGTCGCTAAGAGTCAGGCATGACTGAGCGAATTCATTTTCACTTTTCACTTCAATGCATTGGAGAAGGCAATGGCACCGCACTCCAGTACTCTTGCCTGGAAAATCCCATGGACAGAGGAGCCTGGTAGGCTGCTGTCCATGGGGTCGCTAAGAGTCAGGCACGACTGAGCGAATTCATTTTCACTTTTCACTTTCATGCATTGGAGAAGGAAATGGCAACCCACTCCAGTATTCTTGCCTGGAGAATCCCAGGGACAGAGGAGCCTAGTGGGCTGCTGTCTATGGGGTCACACAGAGTCGGACATGACTGAAGCAACTTAGCAGCAGTAGCAACAATATACAGTAACAGCATAGATCAAAGGTCCTTTGAAAGTCTATGATCTGATAGATAGGTTAGTAGTTCTGATTCCCAAGAAGTTATGAAATAGTCAAAAAGACTGGAAAGTTTGACCGAGAAAGGAGAGTTTAGTCCACAAGCTTTGCCCATTTCTGGTCAGTCCCTGAAGGAGACTTTGAGTGCCTCTTGGCATTGGCAGATTGGTATAAACCCCTGACAGATTTCTGCCATAAGCCATATGAGATCACCATGGAACCTAAGAGCAGGGCTCTTTACTTGCTTTGAGCAGGGCATGTCATTCATTCACACAAGCACATTGTAGTGTTAGTAAAATACAGCAGAAAACGAGTTCACTAGGAGAACAAAGAACTAGAGCTCTAAGCATCCTTACCTTGTCCTGAAGAATCACAGATGAACCCCCAAGATGAAAGGGGGGTTGCTGAACAGTGAAAGACGCCGGGATTCTTGGCCTCCGGAGGAGAAGAATTCAATCCAGGGCCAGAGACAAGGTTTGATCTTTCAGAGCTTTTGTGTAATAAAGTTTTATTAAAGTATAAAAGAGATAGAGAAAGCTTCTGACATAGATATCAGAAAGGGGCAGAAAGAGTGCCCCCTTCCTTAGTCTTAGCAAGGGAGTTATATACTTTTTTAATTAGTTATTACAATGGATCAAAAGAATGTCTGGAGTTTGTAAAGATCTTACTAGACTCACTCCCATAATTTGCATTTTAAGATAACAGGATTAGCTAGAAGGTTTTCAGGAGGAAGAAACTGTCCTCAAGCAAGATACATTGTTGCTATATAATTCTTAGTACAGAGTTTAAACTGAGTTGTTTGTTGTGTAATCATCAGTTTGAGTGAGTGAGTGAGTGAGTGAGTGAAGTCGCTCAGTCGTGTCCAACTCTTTGTGACCCCGTGAACTGTAGCCCACCAGGCTCCTCCGTCCTTGGGATTCTCCAGGCAAGAACACTGGAGTGGGTTGCCATTTCCTTCTCCAGGGGAACTTCCCGACCCAGGGATCGAACCCAGGCCTCCCACATTGCAGGCAGACGCTTTAACCTCTGAGCCACCAGGGAAGCCCCTAATCATCAGTTTAAAGTGGCTTAAAAATGAAAACCTTTTATTCGACTAAGACTAAGGAATGTAGAGGGGAAAACAAACAAAACAAAAAACAAAAAAAACAACCATTTGTCCTTTCCTCCTCCCTGAGAATTCCAGACCCCTCTCTCCTTGGGGAACCCTGGACTTCTTATCAACCTGCCTAGGAATTGACTTTCTCAAACAGGGATGTTAGAATAATACTTCTCTTTATGTAAAGCATGGTTTCCTCCTTAAGAGACTAGGCATATTTATAATACTGTGAAGTTTTTGTTGTTGCTGTTGTTTTTAGGTAACACCTTTATTGAGATATAGTTCACACAATATTTCATTTAGACATGTAAAGTGTACAATTCAATAGTTTTTAGTAAATTTACCAAGTTGTCTAATTTTTACCACAGTCAACTTTAAAATGCTTTCTTCATCCTGCAAAGAAACTCTTTAACTCTTAGTCATTAAATCTCAACTGATTTCCTTTCAGTAGATTTTCATATTTTGGATATTTTGAGTGAGTGAGTGAGTGAGTGAGTGAAGTCGCTCAGTCGTGTCCAACTCTTTGTGACCCCGTGAACTGTAGCCCACCAGGCTCCTCCGTCCTTGGGATTCTCCAGGCAAGAACACTGGAGTGGGTTGCCATTTCCTTCTCCAGGGGAACTTCCCGACCCAGGGATCGAACCCAGGCCTCCCACATTGCAGGCAGACGCTTTAACCTCTGAGCCACCAGGGAAGCCCCTAATCATCAGTTTAAAGTGGCTTAAAAATGAAAACCTTTTATTCGACTAAGACTAAGGAATGTAGAGGGGAAAACAAACAAAACAAAAAACAAAAAAAACAACCATTTGTCCTTTCCTCCTCCCTGAGAATTCCAGACCCCTCTCTCCTTGGGGAACCCTGGACTTCTTATCAACCTGCCTAGGAATTGACTTTCTCAAACAGGGATGTTAGAATAATACTTCTCTTTATGTAAAGCATGGTTTCCTCCTTAAGAGACTAGGCATATTTATAATACTGTGAAGTTTTTGTTGTTGCTGTTGTTTTTAGGTAACACCTTTATTGAGATATAGTTCACACAATATTTCATTTAGACATGTAAAGTGTACAATTCAATAGTTTTTAGTAAATTTACCAAGTTGTCTAATTTTTACCACAGTCAACTTTAAAATGCTTTCTTCATCCTGCAAAGAAACTCTTTAACTCTTAGTCATTAAATCTCAACTGATTTCCTTTCAGTAGATTTTCATATTTTGGATATTTCATGTAGATGGACTGCTATGATTATGTAGACTTTTGAACCAGCTTCTTTCACTTAGCACAATGTTTTCAAGGTTCAGCCATGTATAGTGTTTGTATCTACATAAAAGAATGGTCCATTGCTTTTTGTGGCCAAATAATATTCCATTCAATGGCCAAATTGCCCATTTATCAGTTGATAAATATTTTCATTTGTTCTATCTTTTGGTTATTGTGTATAATGTTGCTATTCATTACAAGTTATTGTGTCATATGTTTTTACTTCTCTTGCTGCTAAGTCACTTCAGTCGTGTCTGACTCTGTGAGACCCCATAAGACAGCAGGCTCCCCCATCCCTGGGATTCTCCAGGCAAGAACATTGGAGTGAGTTTCCATTTCCTTTTTCAATGTATGAAAGTGAAAGTGAAGTCACTCAGTCGTGCCTGACTCTTTGCGACCCCATGGACTGCAGCCCACCAGGCTCCTTAGTCCATGAGTGGGGTGCCATTGCTTTCTCCATTACTTCTAACAGTGGAAATACTGGGTCAATTGGTACCTCTATAGTTATTTAGACAGTTATGAAGAACTGCCTTAATGCTTTCCAAAGCATTACATTCTTGTAGCTGTGTATGAGGATTCTGGTTTTCCACATCTTTGTCAACCTTTGCTAGTTTCTATATTTTTGATTATAGCCATTCAAATAGGTAGAAGTAATATGTCATAGTGGAGTTTTTCTTTTTCCTTTTCCTTGATGACTAATGATGTTAAACATCTTTTTAATGTGATTATTGGTCATTTGTATTTATTATTTGGAGAAATGTCTGTTCAGATTCTTCACTCATTTTCATATTGGGTTACTTGTCTTTTTATTATTGAGTGGTAAGAGTTCTTTATATATTCCCAAATGAGCCCTTGATCAGATGTATGACTCTAAAATATGTTTTCCCATTCTTTGGGTTATGTTTTAACTTGATGGTATCCTTTGAGGTATGAGAGTTTTTAATGTTGATAAAGTTTATTTTACCTTTTTTTTTCTTTTGTTACTTTTGCTTTTAGTGTAATATTTAAGAAACCATCAAATCCAAAGTTATGAAGATTCACCTCTGTGTTTTAGGTTATTGATCTACTTTGAGTTAATTTTTCCATATACTGTGAGATAGGGATATAACTTCATCCATTTGCTTGTGAATATCTAGTTATTCTGGACTTTCCTGGTGGCTCAAAAGGTAAAGAATCTGCCTGTCATGTGGGAGACCTCAGTTCAACCCCTGAATTGGGAAGATATTCTGGAGGAGGGCATAACAACCCACTCCAGTATTCTTGCCTAGAGAATCCCTATGGACAGAGAAAACTGGAGGGCTACAGTCCATGGGTTTGCAAAGGGTTGATTGAACATGACTGAGCAACTAAGCACAGCACAGCACAGCACATCCAGTTATTTCAGCTCAATTTTAGTACTGTGTAATTTTTATGGCTCCTTATCAGAATTTCATTAATTATCTGGGTATCAGTTCATTTGAATTAATTGCCCAGATTAGTCAGTCTGGGATATATTTGCCAGATATTTTATAATTCAGCTAAATTTTCTAATTTTGCATAAGGCAAAGTTTGAGAATGGATCGAGATGATGCAAATTTTCTTTATCGGATTTAAGTGAATCTATCCTGAAAGGTTTTCTTCATTCTTTATTGTTTAGGGCAGATCTCTTCTGAGATGAGTTCCATTGAATGATACCTTTCCACTGTTTGCATAAGCAGCATGATCTCAGTGAGGTGATTTGAACCTGCTTTTTCAGGCGGTTTATTTCTCGCTTTAGTTTCATTCATCTAGAATAAAGACTGATTTACTTACCATGGTTTGTATCTTAGAAATAAAGCATAAGAGTTGGGGCAGGCATATATATGTGATAAGTTATTAGTAGACATATGTATTGTATATCCATGAGGCTCCACTGGGGATAATATTTCCACTGGGGTTACTCAATTTTTTTTCCCAGATAGGATGCAGATTGTATACCTCATAGATACTATGATTGACACAACAGTGATCCACAGGATTTCCTTATGTAGTTTGACTTTAGAAGCACAATACCCTCAGTTTGGTATGATTGTGGAGCCTACTTTTAGTAGGAAAATATATCAAATATTTTAAAAAATATTTCTTTCTTTATGGCTGCATTTGGTCTTAGTTGCTGCACAGGAGATCTCTCCAGTTATGGCGTGTGGCCTTAGCTGCCCCACAGCATGTTCTCTTAGTTCTTAGCTCTCTGGCCAAGGATTGAACCCTGCATTGGAAGGCAGATTCTTCACCACTGGACCACCAGGAAAGTACCCTCAAGTAATTTATTATAGAATACCTTCCACATAGAATTAAGCATAACCTGCTCAGTCATGTGGTTCTCAGGCCATAGGGATTCTCTTAATCATGAAATGAAAAATAATCATATATCTACAATCATTATTTCTTTAGAGATTAATAAAAGAATGAGCCAGCTGTAATAAAACAACATCTGAATAGCAAAGTGTGACTAAGGTTTAACTTACAGCTCCAAGAAAAATGGTCATTAGGAATTCATCTGAACAGTGCCTGCATACCTGCCAAGTTGCTTCAGTTGTGTCTGACTTTTTGTGATCCTATGCTTGGTGATAGAAACAAGATCCGATGCTGTAAAGAGCAATACTGAATAGGAACATGGACTGTCAGGTCCATGAATCAAGGCAAATTGGAAGTGGTCAAACAAGAGATGGCAAGGGTGAATGTCGACATTCTA
>SJYC01097759.1:0-42771 GCA_006408675.1 Madoqua kirkii
AGAATATACTTTATCCCTGTGATAAGAAAAAAAGAAAATTTAGCACTTCTTTCCAAATCTCAAGATTTTTGTGACTTATTTTATATTATACTATTAGAAACTCCTTGTATATGTATCTTTGCATTCTTGAGAACATATTATTTATGCATTGAACTGCTGACAGCTGAGTTGTAGGAGGAAAGCATTTGTAGTGTAATTTTTGATGTAAATCTCATCCAATACAAGAAAAATTATGTGAAAAGAGAATTTATAGAAGGACAAATACAAATGGTGACCAATGATATGAAAATTAAGTCAAAGTAGCATGAATTTTAGACTTAACAGATATGTGTAAAGTTAATGAATCTGATGTATCAAATTTCGGTAAGGGTGAGGGAAACAAGTGCTCTCATGTATAGCTGAAGGGGATATCAATTGGTGCATGGTGTTATTTTTAAAGGAAATGAATAGGACTGATCTTTCCTTATATTATCTTGGGTTCTTCAAAACCACATTTTGAACCTACTAAGGCACCCCTACCTTTATCTCCAGAATAGACAAAGACTTGAGAGTTACTTTTATTTTCACATCCATTTTCCTTTCTCAAAACGCTCTTAATCTAACTATGCAAAGGTCTATATTCTATTTGTTCTATAGGGACCTTAGAATTTAGATAGGCTTTTACATGTCAGTTTTGCTGTGTAATAACCTTAAAGTATCAGAGGATTACATCATGAACCTCATGGGCCCATGAGTCAGCTGGAGGGGATCTGTGTAAGCCTGCACTTCAAGTTCCAATCTGCTGCACGTTTTTTCTTTCTTTCTTTCTTGACCTGGGTACCCTGGGCACATTCTTCTTGTGGCTGATGGTGAGAAGGCAGAGGTAAGGGGCAAGCCAATCCATGCATGCACATTTAACCTCTGCTACCATCGTGTCCACTAACATTCCACTGACCAAAGCAGAAAACATACCCCAGCCCAGAAGTCATTTGTGTGAGAAATAAACTCTGCCTAAAAACAACTCTTAGTGGAAGGTACTCCAAATTCAAGCAGCAAGGGTAAGGCATGTGTATTAACACCAGTCCATTTTAATAGCTTGAGTGGTAAGAAGGCATTTCTCATGCAGTAAAAGAAGGATTTGCTTTAAAAAGAATTCCCTAGTGGGTCTCCAAATATACATTTTGAGATCATACTGGTTTCATTATTGTGGTGAATAAAATTATTTTTCACGTGAAATTTTTTTTAATGGTCAAAATTATGAACATAAGCAACCATGGCTACTCTTGTATATTTTACCAATCACCTCATAAATTATTTTTCTGTTTGATTCTCATAATCACTCTAAGCTTTATTATTTTGGGTACACTGAATAGTTAAAGGATTTGGTGGAATTCAGTAGTTGGGATCTTTAGCAATGCATAGCATACCATGTAGTTACTCCTGCATGTGACTTTTTAGATTGTCTTTCCCAAGGTCACAGACTTAATATGTGGCAAAACCAGTGTTGGAACATTGTGTCCTTTCTCCTTCTAATTCTGCCAATACACATCTTCTGTAATCAGTGTCCAACAAATGGTCTGATTTTTCTAAAGGCCTCTTCTAAAATCACATTAAAAAGAAATTAGCTTAAAGGTGTAATCAGGTTAAATACTGACCTTATGATTGAAGAGGCTTGTTCAGATGGCCAGACGCACATGGCTCAGGGAGTTTAGGCACCAGAAACATTTTCTGTGAGAATGACAATGAATAAATATTTACCCCAAATTTGGATTAGGCCATTACCTGACTGCTTCATTGCTTTTGCCATTATCTCTCCTTATTTGCATCTCTCATTTAATTTAAGAGAAATAAAATTAAGAAGCCTCAGTTTAACCTCAAACAGGGGCAAATATATTTGTGCCATATACTACTTTTATTACTTTGAACTTACTATATCTAAGACTATAGAATAGGGAAGTTTATTTATCCATCAATGACTGGATTTGTGAAGTGACATAGATCATAAAGATCAGTGAGGTGGTTGTTTTTATTAAAATTACCTTGGAACAGCATTAATTTAAATAAGCTTAACCCAACCTTATAACTGGAAAGTATACGATTTTAGGATTTCAGTTTTAAGAATTAAATTTAGACTACGATTAAAAAAAAATCAAATGATCTTTCTGTGCCTTACAGTGTGTGTGTTAGGAAGCATTGATGTTTCAGTTCTTTTCAGGAGAAAGTTTTCTTCCCTCTTTTAATGGAGAACATTAAAATATACAATGGCTGAGACAGCTCATTTTATTTTACTTAGTAACTGCTGCACATTTGAAATAAAAAGAAATAGAATATAAAATCTATTCTTAATTCTGTCTTTTATTGTTGAACAAAAACAGGAGACAAGGAACAAAAACAGGAGACAAGATGATTCTGATGTTATTAATGAAAAACTTGTTAAGAAAAAGAGACTGTAAAAGTAAGATACATTTTTGGTTTCCTAAAGCTCTTCTAAAGTAAATGAAAACATTTTCTTTAGGGTAGAAACATTATAATCTTTCACCTATAACTACTTCAAGCTTTTAGGACCTTGAAAAAGTTAGTAAATTCTTTGTTGTACCAATGTCTGAAAAATATCCAAAATAAGAGTGAGCCAGAATGTGCCTACTCTAAATATTATATTTTAAAAGGGGAAATGTGAATATTTAGGAAATCACATGTTTCCATCTTTCATCTCAAATGACAACAATAGGAAAAGCCAGGCTTACAAAAAAATATTACTGCTAATAGCGAAGGATATGTCTAATTAAGAGATCACTTCCATTATGGAAAATGCTCAGAAGTACATTTTGCTCTTAAATACTCACTTTTCTTTCAATAATGGTTTTAAAAGCCCTGTATAAGATGTATGAAGTCATCCTCAGGAACGACTGTATGCTCAGGAAAATTAGAAGCACGCAGTGGTCATCATAGATCAGGGAGGCTTCCTGAAGGGAACAAAAGCAGCTCAGCAGGAAGTAGATTCTTGGAAACAGCAATTTAAAGTTTACAGGCATAGGCTGAGGCTTTTAAGAGGCACTTCCACACTAGGTGTACCATTAATCCTTTATTAGGCAGTGGAAATGCATTGCACTGAAGAGGCTATTTCCCCAGTTAAGCAAACATATTTTTTTTCTTCACCAAGTCAGTTAAATAGGCAGCTTTTCCTGTGTAAATATTTTGAAGGAAGTAACTGGCCTTTTATTAAGGATTTTTAATATAACTCTCTTTGGTTTGTCCTGTAGGACCAACTGCAGATTTATCAACTCAGCATGAGGGTACTGAGGAGAATAAAGAAGAAAGATCTTGGACAATAGTATTCAGAGGGATAAGAAATGAGAAAGAATCTAAAAAATAAAGGTTGGTCACTGGAGAATAGGATGGAGAAAAATCTTTCAGGAGAATGGGCATCCATAGGAATGGAGAGAAAAGGCTCAGTGAGGTTCTGAGCTAGTCGGCTGAAAGGAAGTCATTCAGTCGAGAATGCATATTCCTGTGTTAGAGGACAACTTTGGAAGCCGATGAGTGGCTGGTTGGCTCATTGGCCAGATGTTACACCTTTGGTGGCTTCTGAGAGTGACCTAGAAATCCGAGAAAGAATTGAATGAGTCCAGAGGGATTCCTTTCCCAACCACGATATCCTGCTTTGACTTAGTCTTTCTGAAACACTCTCTTTCAAATATTCTCTCTGACTATCCCTCAGGGACCTTACTATGGCATTATATGTGATGTGTGTTTTCTAAGAATAAGGATGAACTTACTAATGAATTTTAATTTTTCTAGGTTCTATTTACAGTCAACAATTAAAGGTATAAACTTTGAGTGCCAAGACTAAGCAACACTGAATTTCATAGACATGAGCCGAGATGAAAAGATAGTGAACAGGGAATTTATAGCTCACTGGCAGACTGCTCAAACTGATCTGGGTAGACATAAAGAAGAATTTTATTTTAAAGGCAAATATCTGTGCTTTTCTTTTCTAAGAGTTTTTAAGTGGATCCCCCTCCTCTAACATATGTTATTTTGATTTTGCTTCTATATCAATACACTAGAATCAAAGGGAGTTCATGAATTAGATCTCTAATGGCAGAAAAAAGATACTTCAGTTAAAGGTCTCAGAACTTTACTTTTATACCACGACTCTCCATACCTAGCTACAGGAACTCAGAAACTTTTAGATTACTTAACATTTATACAGTTTTCTTACAAATATTTTTAATTAAAAGCCAAGGGCTTCCCAGGTGGCACTACTGGTAAAGAACCCACCTGCCAGTGCAGGAGATGTAAGAGACGCAAGTTAAATCTCTGTGTCAGGAAGATCCCCTGGAAGAGGTCACAGTAACCCATTCCAGTATTCTTGCCTGGAGAATCCCATGGATAGAGGAGCCTGGTGGGCTACGTAGAGTTGCAAAGAATTGGACATAACTGAAGTAACTTAGCATGCACACAGGCCAAAACATATTGTAGACATAGAATAGTCTCACCCCACTTGGGCCTAAGTTGATCTGTGAACAGCCGCTGAAGCCACACTGCCTGGTTTCTTCCCTGGCTCACCTCACCTGTAAAGTTCTGGTATTAAAGATCTTGGTGGTAGTGATGGAGGATGTCCTGGTATTTTACCAGTTGTTTAGACTGCTGGGGACCTACTTCATGAAAATGGATAAAAGGAGAAAATTATGCAATTATAAGACAGAAATAGTTCTGCTAATAATCATTCTTTTGGTTCCTAACACCAGTAGAGTTGCAAAGAACTGGATATAACTGAAGTAACTTAGCATGCACACAGGCCAAAACATATTGTAGACATAGAATAGTCTCACCCCACTTGGGCCTAAGTTGATCTGTGAACAGCCGCTGAAGCCACACTGCCTGGTTTCTTCCCTGGCTCACCTCACCTGTAAAGTTCTGGTATTAAAGATCTTGGTGGTAGTGATGGAGGATGTCCTGGTATTTTACCAGGTGTTTAGACTGCTGGGGACCTACTTCATGAAAATGGATAAAAGGAGAAAATTATGCAATTATAAGACAGAAATAGCTCTGCTAATAATCATTCTTTTGGTTCCTAACACCTTGGCAAGCCGACCTACACCTTGAATATGTATATATGGGCTTTTCTGGTGGCTCAAATGGTAAAGAATCTGCCTGCAATGCAGGAAACCTGGGTTTGGTCCATGGGTTGGGAAGATCCTCTGGAGAAGACAATGGCTACCCACTCCATATTCTTGCCTGGAGAATTCAATGGACAGAGGAGCCAGGCAGGCTATGTCCATGGGGTCACAAAGAATCAGATATGACTGAACAACTAACACACACACATATACACATAAATACATATATCCTCTTGAAAGTTGAATGATGTATTCCTAGTGTGTACAAAAGGTATGGAAGTGGGAATCAGTTTGCCTCTCTGGGGAAGAATAGTTTATCCTTAACATTGTTTAGAATTTGTAGATGTGTGGTCATCATAAAAACAAAACCAGTTTTAGATGTTATTGTTAATATTTCTTTTCTCTAAAGAGAAAAGAGTTCTCTAAACAGTTGGTATGTTACTGGTGATAACTTATACAAACATAGAGAAAATATATATCAGATCTTTTTATATGGCATATTTATTTAAAGCTTACATCCTGAGCACATTATATCTATAACATATTCCAATGTGCAGTGATTAAATGTGTATGTGTTTTAAAGTTTGCATAATAAACATGCAGACCACAAGACTACCATAGACCATATTTGACATCAGTCTAATAAAGAAGATGTAAGAAAGGAACCATATCTTGCTAACAGAGCAAAGTTAGATATTCTATAGGAGTCTTTGTAACATTTCATGCAGCCAGCTGGAAGTTACCTCCTTCTAGATGATAGCTCAGGTACAAGAAAATGAGATTCATGTTGGATAAGTGCCAGAACTTCCCTTACTTAGATGTCTCATGTTCCATAAGAGTCTAAATATTTCATTTTATCTCATGGGCATTGCTTCCAGGGGCAATTAAAAAACCACGTCTGGGCATAACCGTCATCATTCTTAGCGAAACCCAAATCATGTGTCTGCATGGGATGTCCTCATTAGGAAGGAGTAGTACTTCTTTGCAATTCCTCCCAGTCCAGATGAGGTCTATCAATTAGAGATTATTTTACCACAATCAGTATTGTCTTATGACAGAGTTGGCATTCTACCTTTAGCTGATCCTTAGAAAGTGAAGTCGCTCAGTCGTGTCCAACTCTTTGCAACTCGTGGACTCTAGCCCACCAAGCTCCTCTGTCCATGGGATTCTCCAGGCAAGAATACTGGAGTGGGTTGCCATTTCCTTCTGGTCCTTAGCAAAACAAACTAGGGAGTAAATCAAAATCAAATTCTCATGAAGTAGGGAAAGAAACAAAATAGGGAGTAAATCAAAAGTCAAATTCTCATGAAGTAGGGAAAGAGGTTTTATTAAATCATTGCCACACTGGGTCATAGACAGTCAAATTTGGCCACTCAAGTCATTGACTGTGTCTAATTAAAACAATAATTTATTTTCTCAGTTGAATTATCACCTGTTGATAGACTCAGCTTAGACATATAGGCAAAAATATATGTTTTATTTACTCAGCATTATCTTTTTTTATTTTCAAACCTTATTTTTTGCTATACATAATTGGTTTTATCCTAGTGAGTGAAGTTGCTCAGTCGTGTCCAACTATTTGCGACCCCATGGACTGTAGCCCTCCAGACTCCTCTGTCCATGGGATTCTCCAGGCAAGAATACTGGAGTGGGTTGCCATTTCCTTCTCCAGGGGATCTTCCCAACCCAGGGATTGAACCTGGGTCTCCTGCATTGCAGGCAGATGCTTTATCCTCTGAGCTACCAGGGAAGCCCGGTTTTACCCTAAGTCCTTTCCAAATAATATTTTGTGTGTACAAAACTAGTATTTTCTTTAGTGAATAAAACATATTTCTCCTAATTTATTAGAATGACTTATTGATTTTTTCCCCTCTTCCATAATATCATAAGAGTTGCTACATGATGATCAAAATGTAAGATTAGTCTGCAATAGAGTCTGAAATCAGTGTGCAAATGTTCAGTGCTTTAGGCATATGGACCTCTTAGGAATGTTTATGTTTACATATAAATTTTCTGAAATGGTGCTGCTTCTTATAAATATTGTTAAGGCAAATATTTTACTTCAGCCAGTTATGGAAGCAAAATGATTGTGAAATATTTTTATTGATCTTCCTTCCTACTAGAAGAAATAGAAATTCTTGCATTCCTTTCATTTACAAGTGAACCTCACATTGGAATGTGTGGGCTCCAGAACAGTATGTAAGCCCAGTGGGATGATTCTCTAGAAAAGGCAGCATTTATCAAACACCTGTTATTGGAGCCTTGTGCCTACTTTGACACCATAGTGCTAAATATTTAAGAAATTTAGACATGAGGCATTCTATGAAGGGGCTTCCCCAATGGCTCAAATGGTAAAGAATCTGCCTGCTATGCTGGAGACCTGGGTTTGATCCCTGGGTTGGGAAGATCCCCTGGAGAGGTCGTGGCAATCCACTCCAGTATTCTTGCCTGGAGAATCCTCATGGACAGAGGAGTCTGGTGGGTTACAGTCCATAGGGTTGCAAAAAGTCAGACATGACAGAGCAATTAAGCACAGCACACATGCTGAGAAAGTTAAAATATAATGTTAGAAAAAGATGGGAGGATAGGAAGTATTTAGTCTGAGATGGATAAAAAGTGAAAAAGTAACCAACCTGACATACACAAATCTGAACCTTTTAAGTTTTATAATTTCCTAAAATTTGTAATGAAGAGTGTTGTGTTCTTTACAGAGAGAACAATTATTTTATGTGCTCCTTATGTTATCAGAACTAGACATAGGTGCATTTGTTGAAAATGATGTAAGTAATTGTAAAATTTGTCCACTATGCTTCCTGAATATTGCCCTCTTTTATGGTGAAGTGTATTCATGTTACACTTGTATTGACAAATAAAACTTAATGGAAAAAGATAAATTCAAATCAGAATGGAATTTTTTCTCCCTCCCTGACCATTAGAGGATTATGTAAGATAGCATATAATTGATTGTGAATATGTGGTGAAGCTGCTCTAAAATATATGGCATCAAGAAGTATCTTAGAAAGGTTTGTTCTTCAAGTTGGTCTTTTCCATCTCTGGGAATAAGTTGATAGGGAAATTAAGATGCGCATCACGAAATACAATGTACCACTGAAGTCTGTAATGGACATCTCCCTATCAGAAATTTGATGTTACAAATTGTGTTTGTAGGGAATGATAATGTCTCCATTACTCATGTAAAAAATGTTCCATTTGTACAGAATATGACAGCTTACTAAGATCTTTTCATTTACTTGATTTTATCTGATTAATTACTTCTTGAATGGCCATTTTATTTTTGAATATTTTTCTATAATTAGATTTTAATTAGTCTGAAGCTTAAAAGGAGCCAATGGCTACTAAAATATGAATTGAGCACCATGAAGTAAAATATTTTGTCTAGGACAAGGGAGATAATAGTCTCATAATGTTTTGTACTAATGGAAGCTTTCTTAAGAATTATGTTTAAATGAGGTCAGTTAAATTACGTTGGGTTCAGAATATTGCTGTCACAATGATGAAGAATCTAGAAATTGTCTAAATTTAGAGATGTTTGAGGCAGTTAACCTGAAGAATTAGAAGACAGAGTTCAAAGCAATCATTGTTGCTGAAAAGTGACAAGGGCAGCCTGGAAAGGAGAGAGCCAGTAAGAAGAAGATCCAAGTTTTGTATATAAACTCTGTCCAAATCTCTGGCTGACCCTTGATATATGGATGGAAAAGACTACAAGTAAGCTAGCTAAGGACAAACGGTCTGAACTAAGATTTGAAATGATAAGCAAGAGACAGCGTTTTCTATTTAAGTATGCCAAGGAAATTAGAAAGCAAAAACCAAATTAAAACAAAAAGGCAATATTCTCCAGAGGAATATAACAAAATCTAGTCTCTACAACTTACAAACCTGAAACTAACAGATCAACTCTGGAATGACCCAGATGTAACAATAAGCAAATATTTTAAAGAAACTAAAATAATTGTAGGGCTTTCCTGTGCTCAGTGGTAAAGAATACACCTACATTGCAGGAACCACAGGAGACAAGGGTTTGATTCCTGGGTTAGGAAAATTCCCTGGAGAAGAAAACAGCAACCTACTTCAATATTCTTGCCTGGAAAACCTCATGGACAGAGGAGCCTAGTGGCTACAGTCCATGGAGTCACAAAGAATTGAACGTAACTGAGCACACTTTTTTATTTTTATTTTTGATAACTGTACTAAAGGTCATAAAGGAAAACATGCTCATGCCAAATTAAAAATTAGAAAGTCTAAGTAGAGAAATATAACATATAAATAGAACCAAATAGAAATTCTAGAAATAAAAGTGCCATATACTCAATAATGAAATAGTATACTTTCAGACTCTCTAGTTGCTTATTATTCATTTTACTATTAGGAGTTTTGGTAATATTTTGACTGTGTTTGACTCAGGAACCCTCAAATCTTGTAGGATATTCATAGATCCTGAATTTCTAAATATATTGCATAAATAAAAATGCAAAACAGCAAATTAATACCTGGCTGATCACTCTTAATCATGATTTCTTATATCTTTTAGTCAACTGTGGTAAAGCAAATAGCTTAGGCTCAAAGAGAAACAGAATCCTTCATTGCCTCCATAAATCTCAATTTTAATAATAGCTATCCTTTGAGTCTTGAGTGGTGGTAATTTATTTTATGTGGTTTCTGTTTATGAGGAGAATAAAAATAGCCATTTCTTAAGAGGGTACACTCATTCAAGTGGACAATCTTAATTTATGGAGTGGAAGAGATTAAAACTTTGAAGTAGAATGAGTCTTCCTATCAGCAGAGAGGATCAGATCATAATTCTGAACATGAACAATTAGTGCAGTGACTTTTCCCTTGTTGAATGGAAGAAGTGAATATAGAGGGAAAAAAGTTTCCTTTTCCTCCTGCTAATGCTTGAAACTGAACTCTATATCTACTTATCAATTGTAACTCTTCTCTCCAAAGATGTCATTGTCCACTTAATCTCTGAAGCCATTGTGTTGTCAAAGTTCCCTACTGGGTTTCATGGAACATTAGTATTTCGAATCTCCTTCTTCTTTTGATGTTGGTTTAATGTTTCTCTTAGTAGCTTTGTCTTCCCTGCTTCCAAATGTAGACTATAGCCTTAGATTTATATTTAATCTTCTGTATTTCTGGCTTACAGTTATTACCTAGGAAGACTTACACATTGTTTTCTCTCGTACACTTTCAAGGTTCCAATGAAACTTTCTAAATGAATAGTCCTTAAAAATAGGAATCTCCCAGCTTCTTTTCCTTGAGCCTCAATTTTGAATATATAGCTATCTCTTTTTTCTTGGCTCTCCTGATTTTCTTTAGATTTTGTCCCTTCTTGATCCTTTTTATTTCCATCTGAGTGGCTCTCTCACTTATTTTTAGAGCATACTACTTACCTTCATGAAGCTTCACTCAGTCTTAATACACATTACTTTTTATGTATTTGTTGTCTATCACCATCACTCCAACAGATCATAAGCACCTTGATGTCATAGACAATGATTGTTCATTTTTATCCCATCTCCAGCACACTGCTAGATACTGTACTAGACACTCAGTTATTTGTTGTTAAGAAAATAAATAACTAATGCACAAGCTATTTCATATGAATATATTTTCTATAGGATTATGTTTCTTGAGGCATGCATATGTGTTCTGTTCTTTTTTATTTTGTATATACCTAGTGTCTATCATCATGCTGATACCTGTCACATACTAAACTTAATGTTAAATAAAGTAAAACTTATAAGATAAGAGTATGTGGGTAAAGAGGGAAGAAAGGAGTAATCTGACTGAGAAATTATTAAAAAAAGATTAGGCAAAAAATATGCAACTAATTATAGGCAATTTTATATTATTCCTTACTTCTAATATAAGAGGAACAGGGATTCAGGCATACTGATTAAGGTTAATTCACATGTTTGTTTATCATAAATATGGCAAATCTCAGTTTTAACATACTGTTTTACATATTTTGCTCGTAAAAAGTTAGAATTACTTACACTCAAAATTACATGGTAATATGTACCTCATACTTATAATTAACAAAAGTAGGTGGAAATGTAACTTGTGAATTAAAGGGAAGCTGGGAGTGGTGGGCTGGTGGTGGTATACATAAGTACTGTTTGATAAGACCATTGGTGAAATGGGCCTTGCGATTTTTCTTTTTAATTTAGACATTAAAAAAAACATTATTAAAAATATTAAACCTATCACACAATTCAATATTTACATGTAAAATCACAAATTTTAAATTATAAACTTGATTATTGGTGAACAAAGGAGTATAAGAGTAGAATTTAGTCATTTAGAAGCAGAGGATTCTTTTTCCCATTGCTTTAAACAATATACTCAATCTTCTTATCATGAATGAATTGAAGTCAAAGAAAATATCATTTTTTTTCCTATTCACTATGAATCTTGAAACTTATATGGAGCTAGATAAAAATGTTTAACTCTTTGTTTTAGGAGAATATACTGTCCATGAAGCCGATTGGGCATTTCTTTTAGATATCACTTACTATGAGTCCTCAGTTCTCAGGTCCTACCTGGGATAACAGTTTCTCTGCTCTGGGTCAGCTGGACATAGCAATTTTATCTACTATGGTTCTCTGTTCCCAGTGTGCATCTGTGATCAAGGTATTTCTAATTATCAAATACAATTATCAGATCTGTCACCTAATGTTATCAATGTTTGTGTCCCTGTGAAATTCATAGGTTGAAGTCTTAACCCCCAAAGCAGTGATATTGGAAGGTGAGGACTTTGGTAAGCAATTATGTCATGAAGTTGGAGATTTCATGAGTGGATTAATGCCGTTATTAGAAGAGCTTGCTTTCTACTCTTTGCATGTGATGATACGATAATAAGACAGCTATATGCAAACTAGAAGGTGGGTTATCACCAGATATTGGGTCTCACCACACTTAGACTTCTCAGTTCCTTGGACTGCAGGAAGTAAGTATTTGCCATTTAAGCCACCCAGTCTGTAGGTTATAGCAGTCTGCACTAATGACGAAGACACCCACTTCCCCATTATTATCTCTTCTATTCTGATTTCTGCTCTGAATTCTCTACATATCTTTTTCCATGCTGTCAGACTTAAGGGTTTGGATTTTCTTTCTGCCTCCCTATTCAAACTTGATGAACTCTTAACACTTCATACCTTTGACATAGACAAAAGCCTTCTGGAACACTGGCCTATCTTGGATTGACATCTTTGATGAAATTAGGATCATCTCAAGCAAGAGAACAGGCCTGACACAGTTGGCTTACCTATGGGGTTAGCTACGAGAGCCTCCCCTTGCAGGTCGTCAATGGGCAGGTATGCAGGGAGAGCTTCTGCTGAGGGCACATCTACCCCAAGAGACTGAATCTGGAGCTTTCTTTCTTGAAAGTTCAGAGCACCCCAGACTAAGACCATTAGACTCTTGGTCTTAAAGAATCAGGACCAGCAAAGGTGGATCTGTTTCTCTTGAGCGGGGATGGGACACCCTTAAGTCAGTGACCTACCTTATGTCAAGGATGATATTTTCTCAGGCTGATTTTACCTTTTGTTAATGTTTATATTTTCTTTGACTGAGTCCTCAAAGTTAAATGCTTTATAAGGCCAGATATAACAATGTAGTAAGTGAAGGAGGGAGGCTCAGAGTGGAGCCAACAAAAGAACTATGTTTTTGGATATGTGGCTTTGAAATGCGACAGCCACTGTTTAGCCACAGCCAGTTTTGCTTGTTTGCTATTGCTTTTGTTTTCTACTGTTTAGTCATTTTTTTTTAAAAGAAAAATATATATCTGAACTTTTGTGAGAGATTCTCCAAATCATTTTTATTTTAATCTCCATTGCCTTGTTTTTTTCTTCCAATTTTATTGGGATATAATTGACATACAGCACTGAAAAATTTTTAGGTATACAGAGTAATGATTTGACTTACATACATCATTACCACAGTGTTTTGTGAATATCCACCTCATGTAGATACAACATTAAAAAATAGAAAAAGTGCTTTTTCCTTATGATGAGAACTCTTAGGATTTACTCTCTTAATAACTTTGATATATAACATAAAGTTGTTTTTATTTATCATGTTGTGCCTTACATCCACAGTATTTGTCTTTTAACCGGACATTTGCAACTTGTAACTGCCTTTGTCTAATTTCCCCCCTACTCCCCTCATCTCTAATAGTCACAAATCTGATCTCTTTATCTATGAATTTGTTTTTAAAGTATGATTGACCTATAACACCATGTTAGTTCCAGGTACACAGCATAGTGATTCAATGTCTTTGTGGGTTTTCCTGGTGGCTCAACTGGTAATGAATCTGCCTGCAATGTGGGAGACCTGGGTTTGATCCCTGGGTTCGGAAGCTCACCTGGAGAAGGGAAATGTTACCCACTCCAATATTTCACCTACAACACGATGTTAGTTCCAGGTGCACAGCATAGTGATTCAGTGTCTCTGTACATTTTAAAATGATCACCGTGATAAATCCTATTACCATCTGTCATCATACAAAGATATGATTATTAACTATATTCCCCACAATGTACATTCCATACCAGTGAGTCATTTATTTCGTAACTGAAAGTCTGTACCTTTCAACTTCCTCACCTATTTCTCTCTGGCCTCACCTTCCTTCAGTCTAGCAACTGCCAGTTTATTCTGTGAATCTATGACTCTTTTCCTGTTTACTTATGTTTATTCATTTATTTTGTTTTTTAGTTAGACATACAAGTGAAATCATACAGTATTTGCTTTTCTCTGACTTATTTCACTTACATAATACACTCTAAGTCTATCCATGTTGTCACACAGATAGCAAGATTCTATTCTATTTTATGGGTTTTATATATACATATATATAAATATACATATGTACATATACATACATATATATATATATACACAATGGACATAAAGGTGCACATGCCTTTAATTTTCTGTTTTTACCTTTGTTTGCCTTTGGAAAATAGCCAGGAGTGGAATTGCTAGAGTATAGGTGGTTCTATTTTTAATTTGGGGGGGAACATTTTTACTGTTTTCCTTAGAAGCTACACCAATTTACATTCCCACCAATAGAGCTCAAGGGTTCCCTTTTCTCTACATCCTCACTGGCACTTGTTATTATTTTGATAATAGCCATTTTGACCGGTATGAGGTGGTATTTCATTGTGGTTTCGATTTGTGTTTCCTTGACAATTACAGAATTGAGTATACTTTCATGTGCTTGTTGGCTACATAGTCTATTCATGTCCTCTGCCCATTTTTTAAATTGAGTTGTTTGTTTTTTTGATGTTGAATTGAATGAGTTTTTAAAAAATATTTTGAATATTAATTCCTTGTCAGATGTATCACTCACAAATATTTTTTTCCATCTAGTAGGTTGCCTTTTTGTTTTATTGATATCTTCTTTTACTGTGCAAAAGCTTTTTAGTTTGATGTAGCTGTATTTATTTATCTTTGCTTTTGTTTCCCTTGCTTGAAGAGACATATCAAAAAATGTTGGTAAGACAGATGTCAAGTAGTGTACTGCCTATGTTTTCTTGAAGTTTTGTGGCTTCAGGTCTTACATTTAAGCCTTTATCTATATTGAGTTTATTTTTCTATATGTTGTAAGAAAGTAGTCCAGTTTGATTCTTTTGTATGTCCAATTTTCCCAACATGATTTATTGAAGAGGTTGTTTTTCCCTCATTGTATATTTTTGCCTCCTTTGTTGTAGATACTTTTCCATATAAGTGTGGGTTCCTTTCTAGGCTCTCTATTCTGTTCCATTGGTCTATGTGTCTATTTTTGTGCTCGAAATTTTTTGATTTTAAAATGTTCAGAGCTTCATCATGTTAAAACAAATTTCAGGGTTAAGTAAAGCTTGTGGGAAGGACATGTCTGGCCACTAGGTTACCCTGTCTTCTAGAAGTCTGATACACGGCACAGGGAGAAGTGGAGTACAGTGGTCTTCAATTTGAACATGATACTGCTTTCATCTACTGGACCTCTCAATCTTGGTCCCAAGCAGTCCAAAGTCAGCATTCTGTTTTAGCCTCAGAGAAGTTACTGTGCTCTTTGGGGAGGTCACTACCCTTGAAACCTGCATCTTAATAACAAGAAGACCAGCAAATCAGGATGGCAGACTTCTTTTATAGTACATAGGTCACTACTCTGACCTTAAGGGAGTTATATGTGAATTGTGTTTGGATGTCCCCAGTGTGGTATGGCACCTATGTGGCTGTTAGAAAATGAAAGATTTTAACATCTGGTGCTATACAGAAAAAAAACGAAATCAGAAAACAGCCTCTGGTAAAGTTAACCCAATGGATAAAACACAATATGGACTGATGGCTTACTTGGTAACTAGTTTCAGCTAGGAGTGGTTCAGTGACTAGTCACTGTGGATTGCTTACTGGTACAAGTAACCTAGTGAATGGAGACTATGGCTTGGCTATAGGTGACTGTAAATTGGTAACTCTGAGTTGGTGACTGGTGAAAGTGAACTGGTGACTGTGGCTTGGCTATGCAAAGGCTCACTCAGGAACATGATGGGTACTGGGCTTCAGGCAGTAAAATTAATTCCTTACCCACTCCTGCTCTTAAAATACTATCCCACTTGATGGGCTGAAGTTGAAAATTGTAAGCAGGTCAGTCAAGTAGGTCTTCAGTTGTACAGTTAGGAGAGGTACAGAAATTGACTTTTAGTCATTTACAGGGAGAAATAATTTTAAAGGAAATGAAATTTAAGTTTTATAAAATGGTTTCTGTGTGGGAAAAGCTCAATAGTTCTCTATTTCTTTTTCTTCTTTTTGCTAAAGTGTATTTAAAGCACCATTCCATACCCATTGAGATTTTGACATATCACTTTATTTTATTTGAATCTTATAAATCCTGTCTTATAGTCTTCCTGTTTTTAAAGGCAGGTGTGCCCTTACCTCAGGATAGTGTTTTCATAGACACTTATATCCCATGTGTGTGTGTTAGTTGCTTGGTCATGTCCAACTCTGCAACCCCTTGATCTGTCCATGGAATACTGTAGCAAAGATACTGAAGTGGGTTGCCATTCCCTTCTCCAGAGGATCTTCCTGACCCAGGGATTGAACCCAGGTCTCCTGCATTGTAGGCAGATTCTTTGCCATCTGAGCTACAATGAGCTCATTTATATCCCATAAAGGACTGGATGCTTGGGGCTGGTGCACTGAGACGACCTAGAGGGCTGGTATGGAGAGAGAGGAGGGAGGGGAGTTCAGGATGGGGAACACATGTATACCTGGGATGGATTCATGTTGATGTATGGCAAAACCAATACAATATTGTAAAGTAATTAACCTCCATTAAAATAAATAAATTTACATTTAAAAAAAGAGGATCATTAAAACTTTTAGGATTGTGTTTCTAACAATATTAGTCAAGCTGACTATATATGTCTGCTTAGATTCATGTGAATTCTTAGATTCAGTATTTTTTCATTATATTAAACATAAAACCCATATGTTCCTTTCTGTATATGAGCAGAATGAGAAAGGGGAACAGATTGCTGTAATACATGTAGAAGGAGAGAAAGTGCAGCTCTGTGGGAATAATGGTATTATGGAGGCTAAACTTACACATGAAGGTCAGAGAAGTTCTTTTTTACAATTATATCAGATATAATGCTTAAGTGATTGGAAGGGTGGTCATTAGTTCTTCTGAACATATGTCATGGTCTGTGGAAGACAGTGAAGCTGGTTTTTGAAACCCTTTACCTAGCAAGTTCAAGCCACATTTTCAAATTTAAAAGATGTTCCTGATAGGAGGGTGCTTTCAGCCATAAGAACTTTAGGTCGCTCTGACACTGAAATCTGTACTTTTTCCAGGGTACATATTCCTACTCCAATATGAACAGTTGTTTGAAGTCTTTTGTTTGTATCTAACTCATTTGATCCACTTTTACCCTGCTGTTGAATCATTTTGATCTTACTGTACATACACTGTGGTGTTGGAGAAGACTCTTGAGAGTCCCTTGGACTGCACTGATCTCCATTCTGAAGGTGATCAGCCCTGGGATTTCTTTGGAAGGAATGATGTTGAAGCTGAAACTCCAGTACTTTGGCCACCTCATGCAAAGAGTTGACTCATTGGAAAAAACTCTGATGCTTGGAGGGATTGGGGGCAGGAGGAGAAGGGGACAACAGAGGATGAGATGGCTGGATGGCATCACTGATTCAATGGACATGACTCTGAGTGAACTCTGGAAGTTGGTGATGGACAGGGAGGCCTGGTGTGCTGTGATTCATGGGGTCGCAAAGAGTCGGACACGACTGAACTGAACTGAACTGTACATACAACTTCCATACATGTATGCTTTCTGAGCTTATAAAAGTCACGTCACCTCTCTGGAATTCTCATCTGTAAAATGAAGAGGTAAGCTCTGAAGTGGATTCCAGTTTGATAGTCTATGATGGAAAGACTCAGATAGCGCCTGTGTACAGTCAGCCAGCACCACTGATAGAGCAACTGAACTGCCTTCCTAAAAGGAGCTTTGAGTTGCATCCAATCTTATACCATCCATGCCACATCTTCTATATAACCTGGAACTGATTACCTGCCTTAATGAAATAGCTCCCTGACAGATGACCTAACACAATTATATAGGCTTTACCATCTTGGTCTTATTTATTCTCTTAATAAATTTTCTAAGTTCATTAGACTTGTTGAACACTAAGCAGTGCCCTTAAATTTCTGTTTCTAAGTATGTAGCATCCTCCAGCAATAGAAGTGATTTAGTGCCTAGGAAGAATGAATGTCTTCTGTGATAGTGATATTGTCTCCAGATATGATTCATCTGAGGAAGAAGAGAAGCCCTTTTATGCATGTTGTGTCCCTGCCCAGTTTCAATGAGTGGGGTCTAGCTATTGTTCAATGAGTACGTAAAATAAAAGTCAGCACTGTTGTTTAAAAATTGGCCATAGGAAATGAGGATAATTTAGACAACCTATGTGGTGTATATACTTATCTTTAAACAATGAGGATTCTTCCTTCTAAGCTGTCTGTTTTTAGAGAATGAAAAGCAGATAATATGCAAGTCAAAAGCAATGTGTTACTACCTCAACTCCATTAAAATGTGGAAATTTAATTAAGCATCAAAGGGTTAACTTTTAATTAAAATAATGTTAAATTGATTTGAAGCCATAAGAACAGTAATTAATATTCAGTTAATTAATACTGAATAATAGACTCTACATTTTCTTCTAGATACAGCCAGTTTTATCTAAAGGTAACAGAAAGATCTGTTATTTCAATTCAATGTGTGACTTTTAAGAGATAAACCTCTGAAATTCTAGTGCTTCCACTCATGGGACTGTCTTAATGAACAATACTGAAAATGAATAAGCCATAGATTTCTCCAAAGTCTGAATTCGTCTGTTATCTTATCTAGTATAGATGGGAAGAAATTGAGCGCTGTGTTTTTCTTAATTCTCTCTTATTCATAAGGTCTGAATTTTGGGTGACTAACAAATGACTCTTGATTCCATCTTTCTTTTTGTGTGTGTTTCAGCTTAGAATAAACAGAAGCATATTATCAATGTTGAAGCTAAATAATACCAACAGGGGTTGGTTGTAAAAGCACAAAGGAGAAATTTACTGTAGTCTTGTCAGCTGTTCTCTGAGAACTGCTAGTATATAGTAAATGCAAGGTCAGATATTTGCCTGAAAAGGAGGCTGAGTTTTAAAGGCTATATAGCATGTCTTTTGTTGGTTGTTCAGTCACCCAGTTGTGTCTGACTCTTTGCGACCTCATGGACTACAGCACACCAGGCCTCTCTGTCCCTCACCATCTCCCAAAGTTCACCTAAGTTCATGTCCATCGCATCAGTGATGTCATCCAGCCATCTCATCCTCTGATGCCCTGTTAGCTTTCTGCCCTCAATCTTTCCCAGCACCAGGGACTTTTGCAATGAGCTAGCATGTCTGTATCTTGGGTAATATCAGATGATCCTCATCTTGATTGTCTGTGCTGTGTGCTGTGCTAAGTCACTTCAGTCCTGTCTGATTATATGACAGTATGGATTGTAGCTTGCCAGGCTCCTCTGCCTATGGGATTCCCCAGCAAGAATACTAGATCTTCCCAACCCAGGGATAGAACCTGTGTCTCTTACATCCCTGCATCGGCAGGCATCTTCTTTACCACTAGTGCCACCTGGGAAGCCTCTTGATTGTCTATAATATTTAAAATTTTCTTATTTCCCTATTCCTTACTTTTCAAAGCAAGTAAATAATGATCTAATGGAAATGGAAATGGCCATGTTAATGTAGATGGGTGAGTGGAGCTTAGTCTAAGCCCTGATACAGCTTAGACTCTATCAGAAGCATCTCTTATGCATTTATTTTTTACAGTAACCCTCTTGGGCAGATTTTATAGTCTCAAATTTACAGATTGGACCATGAGGCCACCAGGTCCATATGTGATAGACCCAGAATTAGAACCTGGCATTGTGTTGTCTTGAGTTCTGCTTCTTAAGGATTTTGGTCACTGTTCTGTCTATACATGTTAGTTTCTCAAATAGAAACATGACTTTAGCTGTGACGTTTCCAGTAAGACTGTGTCTGATCTCATCTCACGTTCTTTCTTGCTTATGTAGAAATAGATTGTTGTCTCTATTGCCATCTGTTCTAGTTATATATAATTTTATATATGTTTATAAATATAAATTTATATATAATTTTATATATTGCTATCTGTTCCCTTTATACCAGGCTTCCTTGATGGCTCAGTTGGTAAAAAGAATCTGCCTGCAGTATAGGAGACCCAGGTTTGATCCCTTTGTCAGGAAGATCCCCTGGAGAAGGAAATGGCAACTCACTCTAGTATTCTTGCCTGGACAATCCCATGGACAGAGAAGACTGGTGGGCCACAGTCTATGGGGTTGCAAAGAGTCAGATATGACTGACTAACACATGCTCTCTTTATATCTACCTACCTTCAGCAAAAGTAAAAAAAAAAAAACAAAAACACAAAACAAACTTTAAATAATCCATTTACTACTGCTGGTGTTGCTGCTGCTAAGTTGCTTCAGTCATATCCGACTCTGCGACCCCACAGATGTCAGCCCACCAGGCTCCCCCACCTGTGGGATTTTCAAAGCAAGAACACTGGAGTGGGTTACCATTTCCTTCTCCAGTGCATGGAAGTGAAAAGTAAAAGTGAAGTTGCATAGTGGTGTCCGACTCTTCACAACCCCATGGACTGGAGCCCACCAGGCTCCTCCGTCCACAGGATTTTCCAGGCAAGAGTACTAGAGTGGGATACCATTGCCATCTCCAATTCATTTGCATCAGTGTTCAAATAATGCAATACCATAGACTGTTCTTAATATCCATTAAATCCAATTATCTGGTAAAAGTTGTGTATGTGTATGTCCATGTATATTTGTATGTGTGTGTTTGCAAGGATTGTAGATCAAAAATAGCTGCCATGAAGTTTTTAGAATATTTTATTAACAAAGAAAAATAACTAAAGCAGATGTTATTTCAAAAAGTAAAAGTTGTTGAAAGATATCAGAATATACCAGAAAATAATCAGGACTTGGTTTCAAATAAAGTGATAATGAAATGTTTTCACAAAATGAATCTGTTCCTAGAAACTTAGTCATCAAATTAGGACATAAAAAGAGAAACTCTAATAACATTACAATAAAACCAAAAGAACAAGCTAACAAGAATTCAACATGTGGAAATCAACTACAACATTGAAATTGTGCTACTAGTAGAATTTATAACAACAATTAAACTTTAATATTTTGCCTAATGATAGCAAAGTTCATGGAGGGTTCAACCAGGAGCTAGACAACCGAAGGAGGCCCTGGAATTATACATATACTAACTCAATGAATAATTGCAAATTTTTTAGTTTTTCAAAAGAAAGAATATTTGAGAGAGTTTGAATACAACTTCATTGTCTGTTCATACTGAATTCAGAACCTTTGAGGCTCCAGAAAATGTCCTTAAGCCTTTGCTTTCTTTATCTGCCCTGAACTTCCTACTTCTCTTAGATCCACAGATGGTTTGAAATCCTGCCCCCGTCATAGCCAGCCGCAAGGGTTGTACTGAGATTCTGAATGAAACTTTCAGAGCTGTGGAATCTTCAGTCTTCCAAGGATCTTCTGCCTACTCGAGCTGAAGCAGCTTCCATATGGCCGCCATGATGGCCATCAGCACTGTCTTACACCTCAGCTGGTGTCTCTCATATTCTGCCCTGCAGCTAAAAAGAGCTTCTCTTTATGGTCTCCAAAGAGTCTGCCCTAGCCTTCAGCACCTCTTTCTTGGCAATGAAGATGTTTTTCTGGACTTTATCAAAGGTTTCGCTAGTCTTTCCTTAAGTCCTTTCACGACTAGTTCATTTTATATATATTCCACTTGAAGTCTCAGGTAATGTAAGAAGTGATCATATTTATGTTTTCTCCTAACCTTTTTCATTTCTTTAACATAATCATCTGAACAGATATTTCGTATGTATGAAATTTAAAATACTTTCCGTTTGTCCTCTGTGCTCACAGTATTGGCTATCACATTAATCACTGCTTAGAAAGGCTATTAAATAATTGAGCATCACATTTCACCGATGCTCCAGTAGGCAAGGCATTGGAATCTGTCATAAATAATCTAATATGTGTGCTCAGATGCTTTAGTCCTGTCCAACTCTTTTCACCTCTATGAACTGTAGAGTGGTCCCAGGCTCCTCTGTCAATGGGATTCTCCGTGCAAGAATGCTGGAGTGGGTCGCCATGTTCTCTTCCAGGGGATCTTCCCAATCCAGGGATCAAACCCATGTCTCCTGCATTTCCTGCATTGCAAGTAGTTTCTTCCTTTGAGCACCAGGGAAGCCAAACAGTCTAATATAGGAAGGCATATTATTTTAGCCTAATGCAGTAAAATATGTCAATACATTTGAAGAAATGACACCATAATTTCCTTAATGGTATCTGGAGGAATTCATCAAGGCAAGGAAAGGAAAGTCAGAATTTCTCCATGTTCTCTTTTCTGACTCAACATTTCTTACTTGATGTGTTGAATTTTGTGATTTAAAATGTTATAATTTTTCATCATGCAGGCTTTTCCTACCCTTAAGGGCTATGTGTTTGATTAGCATTTTTCAGTAATGGGAAAGCTGGGAGATTATCAGATTCCTTTTTTTTTTTTGTAAATTAAATTTTATAATGAAAAGGCACAGATTTATATTCATTTGATTCAATCACTTTAAACAATGTGTATCGACATTTTGTCATGTTTTTCAACTATTTGACAGAGACAGCTATTCAGTTTTTAGTGTCCTGTGCAGCATGTTTGGGCTCCTAACCTAGTGGGACTTTAATTTGTTGAATTAAATCGAAAATGATGTTCTTTCCTCTGAGATCAGAGATGAAAGATTTAGAGGTGAGAGAAAGCAGAAGAAAGAGAAACTGACTTTAAAGAAGTTGTGAAATAGGCAACATCTGTCTTTGTTGGCTCTCTGTTTCTATTTCTGTACTCTTTCACTGCTTTGCACTGTAAACTCTGAGGTCTGTTCTCCTCTATCAGAGGTACCTACTTGGAATCTGTGCTGCAGGCATGTAGGACCATCTGAGATAGATATTTGGATTCTACTCTATCCAGAAAAAATGGACCCACCCCTAATATTCTCTGTCCTTTGTTCATCTAGTTATGTTGCTGTTGGTTTAATGCATTAAGAAAACCAGAGTTTCTAAAAGTGAATCCAAAGAGTCCCTTGGGATGTTATTAAGTATTGTGTAATAAATGGGGGCTATAACTAAACACATTTGAGAATTGTTTGATTAAACAAAGTTTCTTTAGTGTTAGGAAGAAATTAATCTCCAAGTAATACATGAAATGTTTACTATTATTCAAAGTTATTTTGCTGTGGAACTGTATTTTATGGAGGTAACTTTTATAGTCATTGTACCTGAAAATAAATTTGGAAAAGTGATATAACAGGGTATAAGGTATTGATAATGGCTGGATATATTGTAAATATCAGTGACAATTGCATTTTTGTCTCAAGGTAGACATATATATGCCTTTTTCCTTCACCAATTACCACAAGAGAAATTTTAGGTTTTTGTTTTTTTCTTCAAAAAAGTTTAATATGTCTGTAAACTGACATGCTATTCCATTTGAGTTGTCTTAGCTTTTAATTCTAATAAAGGTGAAAACCATATTTTAAACCTTTTACATGTATTTTAGTATTTGCCAAATGCTGGCCCAGCATGAACTTGATCATTAAATGTCAGTTGATTAATTGATTGAGGCACTATTTATCTGACACAAAATAACCAGTAAGTTATTTAAATTTACTAGTTAAAGTATTAAAATTGTTTTCTTTGCTTAATAATTTGTTTCTAGGGCCAATGTCCCTCAGTAGTTAATTAAAAAAAATAAAATTACTCCTAGGACTTGTATAAAAATATAAGAACTTCATCACTTTGAAATCATCACACTGAAGCTATTTTCAGTGATCAATGCTTTTTAGGGACCTGCTTAGGATTTTTTGAAGAGTATCATGTTCCCTTTTATAAAAACTGGGAGCATGAAAAAGACTGGGGAAGAAAGAGACCTTATGCAAACTCCTGCCAGACAAATGTGGAGTTTCTGAAATACAGACTAACTGCAGCGATTGATTTTTTTTTTCCACCTCAGCAACACACAAGTGATACAATATTAGGCAAGGACATAAACCATATTCAGGAAACCAACACATCCTCTGGTAGTCTGTCAGTCAAAGATATATCAAGCTTCAGACTGAGATGAAAGTCTACCATGCAGGAGCACTGTCCAATTTTCTTTATGGATGTGAGACTGGATCTGTTACTAGTGTGTGACTTCCAGCAAAACAACTATCTTGCTATGTTTCACATTAGATGGCAGACTGTTTCCAAGTGCAAGATCTAGGAAGCAGTGGATCATCAGGTGTTGACGATAGTATCATTAAAAATCAGTTCCACCAGGTTGGACATCTGTAGGAAGTGAATAACAAAATATCCCAGTTCTTGAGCAGGGGGGGCAGTATACTACGGTGAGTGACACTAGTGTTTATTGTATACAAAGACATTCCAGGTTGTTAGCGTTGGCTCACAGTTCCCCAGAGAGCATTTTTCATCATTTAATGCATATCCACAACTTATTAGGAGAGTTGACATGTTTTAGGGATAGCAAGATGAGTAAGAGAGTGTTTAGTTCAATAAGTATTTGTTATTGAATTAAAATACTTTAAATATAACTGTCATAAGTGCTAAAATAGTATATGCAATATGCCAGGGGAGGGCAAAAGAAGAATCTATTAAATTAGCCAATAAGTCACTCAACTCTGAAACTCCTCTGATGTGATTCTGGTCACCAGAAGGACCCTAACATCTGACTATGACTCAGGGGCTTCTGCTACCTAATATTATAGAGCTTCCATATTTTCCTCACCTAATTTCTCATCATCTTTTTTTTTGTAATTACTTATTTGATGATCTGTCTTCTTGAAGATTTTAGAGAGGCACCATCTACTAGAAATACAATGCAAGATGCACATGCGAGTCACTTATATAGCTTTAAATTTTCTAGCACCTATGTTAACAAAGGCGAAAAGGAACAGGTGAAATTAGTTTTAATATTTAGTTCAGTTCAGTTCAGTCACTCAGTTATGTCCAGCTCTCTGCGACCCCATGGACTGCAGCATGCCAGGCCTCCCTGTGCATTGCCTACTCCTAGAATTTATACAAACTCATGTCCATTGAGTATTATATCATGTTTAAAACAACATATTCAAAATTTTATAATTTTATATGTAATACATTAAATTTGTCCCATGTTGGACAGCACAGCTTTAGAGAAATTCCATGTAGGCAGGGGAGACTCTGTATATCTGATTTACTCCTATGTCCTAAGTACCTAGCACTGGAGGTCAATAAATATTTGATGAATAAATCAATTTTTTAAAAAGTCTCTTGACAACATTTGTAGCTAAAGAGAGAATTAAGCATCCAAAAATGATTGCTCTAAGCAATGGATTCAAGCCTATATTTTTTGAAGTTGGAGCAGTAATTTTCATTAGCACCACAACTGAGGTTTGAAAAGTATTTTAGAGAAATGCAACAACCCACTGAAACTCATTAGTGAACAGATTTAAAAGAGAAGCTTTGAATGTGAAATACTACAGCATGTCTCTACAAAGGACTAGTGTATACTAATGAGGAGGAAATGGTGGTATCTTGGTAGTGTTGTAATTGCATTTAGAGAGTGTCCCTCATGATCATATTACAACTACCTCATATATCTGGTGACTGATGATCTGTGATTTATTTGGATTTTTTACTTTTGTTATTTTATCATTTGCCTGTGTAATTGCTTATTATAAACCTAGGAGATGAAATGGATTATAAGCCAGGGATGTGAAAACTAGGTCAGTAGAATTTAATTACTGAGAACCCTTTATTGGAAAGCATTTAAAACAAACTAAAACTATAATAGTTACAAATCATCATTGGAAGACATAATTCAGAAGAGAATCCTTGTGAGTACAGAAAAATACCAATTATATTCCACATAACTTTAGGAGAAAGCAGTGAAAGTAATACAAATAAAACTACCTATGTTATCTACATTATCATCTGAACACTTCTGTACTGTAACTGAGCAATCCAGTTTCATTTATGGAACTAATGCGACAATGCTTACAAAGTTTGCCTGACAATATATAACTAGAAAATAATTGAATTCACTTTTGAAAGCAAATACTAAGAAATGCTATAGGTCACTAATTTTCTACTAAGAATGTGAAGTTTTCAAAAACTACCAGTTAAAATAAAATTTCTCTTCTTTCTTTTTGTTTTTTAATGAACAAATCACTTATTGGTCAGCCATCTTTTCTGATGGAAGATTCCAGAATCTCAAATATTGTGATGAAAAGGAGTATATTTCTAGTTAGTTCCCCTGGAAGAAACTGAATTTCAGATGAAAGCCTATTGATGAGTTTAAGTAGGTAAAATATATTAAGCACTTAGTGTTTGTATTGTATTAAATACTGTCACATATTCAGAAGCAGTATAAAGCATGACTGTGACCTGAGGAGAAGTATTAGACAGTGAACTATAAGGCATATTTTTTCATGAAAAAAGAGTCTTGAGTGAGGGGACATCAGCGAAGTTAGAAAAATCAGGAAGGGATTCATGGAAAGATGGGATTTGGATTTCAGTCTGACAGCTGAGGAGATGGAAAAGGCAGAGAGCAAAGGTACAGAGGCATAACTGGAGTGGCGTGTCCCAGGAGATTGGATAGAGGTAGGAGTATGTCCTGAGAAGTGCAATGGGATTACAGTGAGAGGTAAAACTGAAACCCAGTCCAGGACACTCTTGTAGTGGGCAAAAGAAAGCTTCCTAAAAGCAAGTGCTACAGATAAAAGTTTTCTAAATTTTTTAAATGATTAAATTGTCTCTCATCTAGAGGCAGAATAAAAAGCCAGTTATTTATTTTCAAGATCTAGGAATTTATGAAAATCAAGAAACATTTCTAATTTGTAAATGATGGGATACAGCAAAACATGGAGCTAAGAAAAACACAAAAAGTGATTTAAAATTCACCTTTTAGTGTAGTTGAAAGAAAATATGATTTTGGAAATGGTACTGTGCTTATGGTTAAAAAGATGTGCTTGTTTTGAGACATTGTGTTAGTTGAGATAGGTTAAGCTTATAATACATAATAAATGACTTGCATATCTCAGTGTTTTATAAAAATATATTCCCACAGCACTTGGTCAATTTTGTTCTCAGCACCTTTCCGCAGCAGCCACCTTCCATGTGGTGACTCAGCAGACCAGGTGGCTTTGATCCTGTGGATCAAAGATAATCCCCTGGATTATCAAGAAAAAGTCTCCTCCTGAGCACAATGGAAGGAGAAGAGAGAGACTGGAAAATCATGCAGGCTTTTTTTTTTTTTTTTTTACCAACTCAGCTCAAAATTAATGTATGTCACTTTTGCTCAGATATACATTAGCCAAAATTATTATATTTTCCCAGTTAACAACATGTAGCTTAACAAGTGTAGACTGATATATCCAGAAAAGGAAAAACAACCAACCAACTAGATATTAGTGAGTAGTCAAGCAAAAGATCAACTACAGACATATTGAGGGTGAAAATATCTACAATATAATTAGTGGTGTAGGATTTAGATTCAATTTAGAGTTGAATGTAAGCTGAGAACACATTATAGCTCTTAGTGTTTCTTTATTAAGGAAATTAACATTTAGGAATAGTGGCATTAAAAGGATGAAATGGCTAATTCTGCACAGGAAGGAGATCTTGGATTTGAACTCAGGACTAATCTAAAACCAATGCCCTACCCTTAATCTAACATGTTATCACAACTAAGTAAGCAATTTGGTCTGAACAGCTTGACTATAAAATGGATACTAATAAATTATTTAACTCCGTACACATAGTAAGAAAGCCAAGGACTGTGGACAGGCAGGCTTTAAACTAATTCCTGGTCCTGGCACACACCCTCTGAGACTACCATATCCCTTTGGCTAGTGTGAGAAAAATCATCACTGAAAATCCTAGCAAAATCTCTTTTTGGATCAATGCTTTAACAATATAGCCACAGTTGTTCTTTTAGTTATCTTATCCAATATTTTTATTACTAAATGGAAGTAAAAATCAATATTTTTATTCTGGGGTGGTTATATGTGGCAGTATTATAAATATTAAGGTTATTATTGTTCACAATTACTTTATCTCTCAAGTTGCAATTTATTATATGGATTCACTATCTCCAGAATCAACTTTTATTAGGTATTTAAAAATATTATCAGGTTTTTGTCAGTTGCACCACTATAAAATATTCCTATTGACCAAATCAACATAATGTATTCTGATGATAAGGAAGATCTAGTACATGGGCTTCCCTAGTGGCTCAGCTGGTAAAGAATCCGCCTGCAATGTGGGAGACCTGGGTTTGATCCCTGGGTTGGGAAGATCCCCTGGAGAAGGGAAAAGGCTACCTACTCCAGTATTCTGGCCTGGAGAATTCCATGGACTGTATAATCCATGGGGTTGCAGAGTCAGACACGACTGAGCAACTTTCTTTCAGTATTTGAAAATGAGTAGTGGCCAGGGGCAAGAATTACATTGAAAATGTTGGGAAGAAGTCTGTTGAAACTAATTATTCCATCATACCAATCTGAGTATCTGCCACTTTGTACACTGGAAAATCAGTTAACATTAAAACAAAGCAAAACAAAATTTAAAAAAGCAAAGCTATCATTCTCTAAATACTATACCCTGTGGTAATATAAAGCAGACATTATCCCTGATATAGAGGATATAATATTCCATTGATAATCAATCTTTAATAGGTCCCTGGAGGGCCTGTTAAAGTAGATTCCTGTATCAAATCCCATAGTTTCTTTTTTTTAATTTAAATTTATTTTAATTGGAGGCTAATTACTTTACAATATCGTATTGGTTTTGCCATACATCAACATGAATCCACCACGGGTGTACATGTGTTCCCCATCCTAAACCTCCCACCCACTTCCCTCCCTGTACCATCCCTCTGGGTCATCCCAGTGCACCAGCCCCAAGCATCCTGTATCCTGCATCGAACCTGGACTGGCGATTCATTTCCTATATGATATTATACATGTTTCAATGCCATTCTCTCAAATCATCCCACCCTCTCCATCTCCCACAGAATCCAAATGTCTGTTCTATACATCTGTCTCTTTTGCTGTCTCACATACAGGGTCATCATTGCCATCTTTCTAAATTCCATATATATGCGTTAGTATACTGTACTGGTGTTTTTCTTTCTGGCTTACTTCACTCTGTATAATAGGCTCCACTTTCATTCACCTCATCAGACCTGAGTCAAATGTATTCTTTTTAATGGCTACTAATACTCCATTGTGTATATGCACCACAGCTTTCTTATCCATAACATCTGTGTCTCTTTTGCTGTCTCGCATACAGGGTTATTGTTACCATCTTTCTAAATTCCACATATATGTGTTAGTATACTGTATTGGTGTTTTTCTTTCTGGCTTGCTTCACTCTGTATAATCGACCCCAGTTTCATCCACCTCATTAGAACTGATTCAAATGTATTCTTTTTAATGGCTGAGTAATAACTCCATTGTGTATATGTACCACAGCTTTCTTATCCATTCATCTGCTGATGGACATCTAGGTTGCTTCCATATCCTGGCTATTATAAACAGTGCTGCGATGAACATTGGGTACACATGTCTCTCTCAATTCTGGTTTCCCAGGTGTGTATGTCCAGCAGTGGAATTGCTGGGTCATAAAGCAGTTCTATTTCCAGGTTTTTAAGGAATCTCCACACTGTTCTCCATAATGGCTGTACTAGTTTGCATTCCCACCAACAGTGTAAGAGGGTTCCCTTTTCTCCACATCCTCTCCAGCATTTATTGCTTGTAGACTTTTGGATTGCAGCCATTCTGACTGGCGTGAAATGGTACCTCATTGTGGTTTTGATTTGCATTTCTCTGATAATGAGTGATGTTGAGCATCTTTTCATGTGTTTGTTAGCCATCTGTATGTCTTCTTTGGAGAAATGTCTATTTAGTTATTGGCCCATTTTTTGATTGGGTCATTTATTTTTCTGGAATTGAGCTGTAGGAGTTGCTTGTATATTTTTGAGATGAGTTGTTTGTCAGTTGCTTCATTTGCTGTTATTTTCTCCCATTCCAAACGCTGTCTTTTCACCTTGCTTATAGTTTCCTTTATTGTGCAGAAGCTTTTAATTTTAATGAGATTCCATTTGTCTATTTTTGCTTTTATTTCCAGTATTGTGGGAGATGGGTCATAGAGGATCCTGCTCTGATTTATGTCAGAGAGTGTTTTGCCTATGTTCTCCTCTAGGAGTTTTATAGTTTCTAGTCTTACGTTTAGATCTTTAATCCATTTTGAGTTTATTTTTGTGTATGATGTTAGAAAGTGTTCTAGTTTCGTTCTTTTACAAGTGGTTGACCAGTTTTCCCAGCACCACTTGTTAAAGAGATTGTCTTTTCTCCACTGTATATTCTTGCCTCCTTTGTTGAAGATAAAGCATCCATAGGTATGTGGATTTATCTCTGGGCTTTCTATTTTGTTCCACTTTCTATTTCTGTCTTTGTGCCAGTGCCATATTGTCTTGTGGCTTTGTAGTAGAGCCTGAAGTCAGGCAGGTTGATTCCTCCAGTTCCATTCTTCTTTCTCAAGATTGCTTTGGCTATTCAAGGTTTTTTGAAAGCTGCTCATTTTCTGCAAAATTATGACCATAATTCTCTCTTCCCTTCAGATCCCTCAATCTGTGTGCAGCCAGACCTGTGTTCCAGGATTCGGAAAAATTCCAGAGGAAGGGAAGCCCATCTGCTGCTTTATTTGTGTTTCATGCACAAGGAGAGAAATCTCCAATCAGACAGGTGTAAAATAAGCTTGCACTTTATGGCAACTTCCCCCACGAATACTCTCATAAGAAGAAAATCAAGGGGACTGCCATCAGAGACAATAGGCACCATTGCTCTCAATCCACGCTTCCACTCATTCTTCCCACAGTTCCATATTTTAATCACTATTGTTTCCCAATTATGTGTAGTCTCAGTCTTCCTGTGGTCTTCCTATTAGGCTCCACTGCAGCACTGTTTCCAGGGCAAAATCTCATTCTGAAGTCTTATCAGGGACCATGCTAAAGTCTGCCATAAAATACAACATATATGATCAGCAAGGCAGCCTGTGGGTGCCTTGAAAGCTTGGCACTTAGTACTTTTCACAACCAGATGATAAGCACAGAGCACATACATGTAAATTAAAACAGAAATATTTTATTATCTTATGTACCAATACCTGAATACTGCACAACTTATCAAGTGCGTGTAACTAACACCAGGACTCTACCCTTTGGAGTATTACAATATAAAAAAAGAAAAAGACATCATTCTAATTTAAATCACAACCTACAGCCCCTAAATGTAGCTGTTGCTTGAAATAGAGATTTATAAACTTATGTACTGAAACAAAATGCATTACTATAAAGTATTAAGTGGAGGAAGATTACAGCACTTCAATTTTCTAAAATACTAAGTCTATTGCAATGATCTGAGTCCTTCCATCAGCACTGGGTAATTCCAGTCACCTTAAGAGTAGCATTCATTGCATTTTGATCACTTGTCAAATAAATATTCTCAGATATGAACAAGATATGTATAAAAATAGTCTCTTGTTCATGGACTTACTGAAGGATTTGTAACATAAAATAAGTGTTTAAAACAAGAGACATATGGAGGAGCACGGGACTAGAGATCCAGACTAAACAGACATGTGTCAGTGGGTGCCACACATGTCTCTGAAAGGACAGAGAGAGAGGCCAGGAGAGGTGTCGGCTCTATGAAGTGAGACCAGGTAGCTGAGGGAAAAAAATGCGAATGAGAATTACCTTGCTTGTGTTAGGACTTTGTACTATTGCATGAGCTGCTGCTGCTGCTGCTGCTAAGTCGCTTCAGTCGTGTCCCGTCCCTGGGATTCTCCAGGCAAGAACACTGGAGTGGGTTGCCATTTCCTTCCCCAATGCATGAAAGTGAAAAGTGAAAGGGAATTCACTCAGTCGTGTCCAACTCTTCGCGACCCCATGGACTGCAGCCTGCCAGGCTCTCCTGTCCATGGGATTTTCCAGGCAAGGGTACTGGAGTGGGGTGCCATCGCCTTCTCCGACTATTGCATGACAGTCAGCCATAAAAAATAATTGGAACTTTTGGGGAGGAGCAGGCAGACTATTGCCTATTTGAATAAATATAACTGAAACAGAGCCATGTTCATAATTTACATATTTATGACTGATATTGTTTCATAACAGCAGAAGGGAATAAATGCCACAAGCTGGATCCTGGAGGCCTTTGAACTGTGGTGATGGAGAAGACTCTTGAGAGTCCCTTGGACTGCTAGGAGATCCAACCAGTCCATTCTGAAGGAGATCAGCCCTGGGATTTCTTTGGAAGGAATGATGCTAAAGCTGAAACTCCAGTACTTTGGCCACCTGATGTGAAGAGTTGACTCATTGGAAAAGACTCTGATGCTGCGAGGGATTGGGGGAAGGATGAGAAGGGGACGTCAGAGGATGAGATGGCTGGATGGCATCATCGATTCGATGGACATGAGTTTGAGTGAACTCTGGGAGATGGTGATGGACAGGGAGGCCTGGTGTGCTGCAGTTCATGGGGTCACAAAGAGTCAGACACGACTGAGCAACTGAACTGAACTGAGGCCATTCAAGACACTCTGATGTGTGATAAAATTTGAGACTCACTGATCTAATAGCATTGAGCAAATGCACTAATTTACTTTTATTCAGCTGATAGGCAAAGTTTAAAGGAAAAGATTCCGATTTCTTTGACCTGATGTTTAGTAAGAATCTGTTATATATGTGAGGATATATATATATAATTGGAAGCTAATTATTTTACAATATTGTATTGGTTTTGACATACATCAACATGAATCTGCCACGGGTGTACATTGTTCCCTGTCCTGAAGCACCCTCCCACCTCCCTCCCCATACCATCCCCTGGGTCATTCTAGAGCACCAGCCCCAAGCATCCTGTATCCTGCATCGAACCTGGACTGGCGACTCTTTTCATATATGATATTATACATGTTTCGATGCCATTCTCCCAAGGCACCAGAGATACAAAGTTGGGTAGGAGATCATACTCTACTCTGCTGTTGCTGCTGCTAAGTCACTTCAGTTGTGTCCGACTCTGTGTGACCCTATAGACAGCAGCCCACCAGGCTTCCCCATCCCTGTGATTCTCCAGACAAGAACACTGGAGTGGGTTGCCATTTCCTTCTCCAATGCATGAAAGTGAAAAGTGAAAGGGAAGTCGCTCAGTCGTGTCTGACCCCCAGCGACCCCATGGACTGCAGCCTACCAGGCTCCTCTGTTCATGGGACCTTCCAGGCAAGAGTACTGGAGTGGGGTGCCACTGCTTTCTCTAGAAGTTAACAATCCAGAAATGAAGAAAAATTTAATCAAATAAGTGCTAAGTTGCCATTGTGTGGTCTAGGGTTAGGGCATAGAAAAGATGTCTTAATGTTGTCATTTGATGAACCAGTTGGGGAAAACCAGAAGCACTAAGAAAGGAGCCTTTGGGCACCAAGTTTAAGCACTGTCTTCTTTCTGAAGCCTGAGCAGGGTCTTGAAATGTATTTATCCTGGTGATGAGAGGTCAGAGGGAAGAACATTTCAGGCAGAGGGAATTCCATTGCAGTGAAACATCTCTGGAATGCTTCAGGGAGCTATTGGTGTAGACCATCTAAGGAATATTAACTAGTTGGGTATAAAACACTTAGAGGACATTAGCTGGTTAGAGATAAAATATTTCAGGAATACTAACTAGATTGCTTTGACAGGAGTGAAGGTTACTTGTTAAGGTGCAGCTGGAAGCAAGCTGATAGTCTCCTGGCACACATTTTAACTGTTGGCTAGTGTTGAAATACTTTTATTTGCATTATAAATTACCACTGCCAAAAATCCTTTGTGTCTTCTTCCCACTGACAAACTGGCTGCCTTCCTCATTCCTTAAATCCACCCCCAAATCTAAAGACTAAACGGATAATTGCCCAACTTTGAAGGAGACCTCCAAGACCCTGCTCCAGGAATGCTCCTGTTTGTTTCCTGTTGGTTGGTGCCTCAATCTTGCTGGTTTTTAATATATGCTTGAGTTGAAGTCATTGGAGTTAAAATGCAGGGAAGTCCACATTGTGATGGCCTTCTCATGCCGTGGTAAGGCATTTAGATTTTATATTATAGATATTTGCAGGGAGGATAAAGAGGACCTATGACGCTTTATGTAATTGCCTATTGTGACGGAGAGCAAAATATATCCTGGAAGAATCCAGAATGTTCTAGTTTTTTCCATGACATCCTTATCTTTTCTGATAGGATAAACACCCTGCAATCTTATACTTAGTCAGAAATCTCTCAAACAATGAAATTTCTCACATGGTTAAAATTGATGCATAAAACAGTGCAAGATATTTGAGGCCAGAAACCTGGCTAACTCATTTTTGTAGGCTTTCTAGGACACATATCTGAACATTATATGTAATTAAGATTCAATACATATTTGTTAAGTGATGTTGATACATAGAAAGGGTATAAGAAATTATTTGCCATCAAAAACAAATTATAGTTAGTAATATTTTAATGTCAAATACATTTGGGAAAGGGAATTTTAGTTTTTGAAAACTAGAAATCCTTTCATATTATACATTTAATAACATTCTTAACCTTTAAGTTAAGTATTCTAGATTATAGAATTTTTTTATTCTACCAGATTTTAATATAATTTTCAACAAAGACCATATATATTTCTTTGTGTTGATTGAAAGTGAAAATGAAAGTTGCTCAATCATGTCCAGCTGTTTGCAACACCTTGCACTATATAGTCCGTGGAATTCTCTAGGCCAGAATAGTGGAGTGGATAGCCTTTCCCTTCTCCAGGGGATCTTTCCAACCCAGAGATTAAACCCAGGTCTCCTGCACTGCAGGTGGATTCTTTACCAATATCTTACTAATTGTGTCTACCTCATCTCCATTATGTAATGTCAGGAATCCAATCTATATTAACAGGTAGATTGATAAAATAAGAAGTACAGTTACTCCCCTACATATGAATAAGTTCTTTTTCAAGAGCATGTGTGTAAGTCAAACTTGTTTTTAAGTACAACAGCCAGCCTAGGTACCCAGCTAACACAGCTGGTTATATAGTTCTGTACTGTAATAAGTTTGTAATACTTTTTCACACAAAAGAATACATAACAAAAACGAACAAACACAAAAAAGAGAAACCATTTTTAATCTCATGCTCAATACCTTGAAGGATACAATAGTACAGTATAATAACTGGCATACAGAAGCTGGCATTTTGTGAACAGATGAAATGATTTACTGACTGGAGGAGGGAGAGAAGATGGGAGATTGTAGAGCTGATGGGTCATCAGCAGTAGGAGATGGAGGGCAAGCTGCAATTTCACTCACATCTGACATTGATGGCACACAGTCTGGTTCCTTCCTTCTGTCTGCCCTCTTGAAAAAATGACCCAGTGATGTTTGGGCAGTAGCTTAATTTTCTTGTCATAGATGGCATGGTAGCACGGGATTGCATTTGAACAGCTGCTGCAGCACGTGTGTACACAGTTCTGTATTTTGGGTTCTTTGCCTCAAAAACCAACAGTGCCTCCTCAGATAAGAAAATCCCTTTTCTGTCTTCTGCATCAAACATTTCTTCAGTTCTTCAGTTACTTCTTTCTCTGGTCTCTCCTCATCCTTTCACTGGGCCTCCAATTCCATCAGGTCGTCATTAGTAAACTCTTCAGGTTGCACAGTGAGGAGTCCAGTGAAGTTGTTCTCTGGCAGATCTAGCTTGAAATAAAGATACTGTTATAATCTACATAGTACTGTTCAGAAAAGTACACAAAAGCACAACCACTTGTAGAGGATGCATGCACCTGATGACGCATGCCAGCACATGAACTAACTTGTGATTGGACATGTGAACGCAGGCTCACATCTTTGAAAGCTCACAACTTGAAGGTTTGTGCATAGGGAACTAACTGTATAAGCAACTGGCATAGGAATCATTGATAGTCTCCCTTCAAATACACATGGATAAGGAAGAAGTCTGACTCCATAGTATAAAGAAATATGCCTCTTTGGTGATAGGGAAATATATAGATGAACAAAAAAGAATATTTCTATTTTTAGTAATTATCTCTGTAGATTTATCTAATTTATATAATTTCAATAAATTTCTGCCTGACAGTAATCTCTAGATAATCTGTCCTAAAGGAGATTTTATGATATGTAGCAGTATTTTGTAAATATCAATGGCCGACTCACTTCCTCGCTCCGATTATGTTCAGTTATTATTTGAAAAACTTGGCTCCATAAAGTCAAAGCGGCAGACATTTGGCCACAATGAATCAGTTGGAGAGTAGTAATTCATACAGTTATTCCATTCCTTAGGGTTGGGTGAGTTGAGGCAATGTGCTCAAGTATCTCATCAGAGGCCAAATTTATAAAGTCAGTTTGTGCAGCAAGTTACAAATGCATTTCCTCAAGAAAATCGTGAAGAGTTCTGGAAGACTTGTGAAGACTAATGTCAAAACCAGAAAAAGTGAGCAAGATTACTCTTCCAAATAAAAGGAAATTCAAATAAAACTATAAAGAAATGATTTAAGGACTTGTGAAAAGGAAATGTTTTGTAACGGATATGTAAAAGAACTGGGGTGCAGGGAATCCTTGGATGGTATTCAATCAAGAAAGCATTTAGACGAGACATTGAGACCTTAGGGAATGTTTTGTTGCTTAACATATCCCTAGCTTTCCTTCCTGGGTGGAAAGTAGTTGTATCTCTAATTCAGCAGTCTCCTGAAGGAGCAGTAGTTGGAAGATTCATGCTTGCAGTGGCTTACAGAAGGGGTTTTCTTGACCTTGAAGAATCAATTTTACTCATTCCTCAGGGTGCAGTTTGTGAGGTTGTTGTTTAGCTGCTACGTTGTATCCAACTCTTTGTGATCCCATGTACTGTAGCCCGCCAGGTTCTTCTGACTATGGAATTTCCCAGGCAAGAATACTGGAGTCGGTTGCTATTTTCTTCTCCAGGGGACCTTCCTGACCCAGAGATCTAACCCGTGTCTCCTACGTTGGCAGGAGAATTCTTTACTCCTGAGCCACTAGTTTGCTGGGACACTGAGTTAAACAGGAGACCAATAATCAACATGAAGGTCAATTATTTATGCCTAGAAATGGAATCCCTTCCAGAGTGCATTTCGTATAACACTCACACACAAAGATTGAAGATCTGATCCCTGTTGAACAGAACTAGGTATCTGATTCAATTGATTATTAGACATTCTCTTCCAACAGGGAAATCCAATTGCCAGTAAACTAAAACTAGGAGAATAGCAATAGTTTGAAAAACAAACTGATTTTAAGTAATAGTAGGATCAGTTATTAAAGCACAGTGTACTCATCTTTCTTTAGTGCTAATATAATGTTATGTTATAATTTCCAAAGTGGTATACTTTCATTCAATCTTTATAGTTTAGGCTTTTATTTTGCTCTTTCCTGACCTTATCCTTAGGTTTTCGGTTCATGGCATTTTGATGCACTGATATTTGATGATCCACTGGTATATCAAATTGGTACATTAAATGCCACTATATTTGTGGCTCAAAAATATAGCAATAAAAAAGTTACAAGAAAGCATTTTGAAAGGTCTTGTGGAATGGCATTTAATTTAGTGGAAAACATAGCTGTTGGAGGCAAACAGACTTCAGGTTGGATCCCACTTCTGCTAACTGTGTTATCCTAGGCAAATACTTCGACCACTGTAAGCTTTTATACACTCATTCTTAAAATGTAAATATTACAAACTATTTTAGAGTTTATGATGTAAAAATAGCATTATATGTACCTAGAACACATCTGATACTTAGTAAAAATTCTATAAGATATAGCTCTAATATTAATATTATGATGACAACAATGGTAATGATGATGATAGTGATTTGACAGTGGCTCTCTGGGTTGACAAGGTCATCACTTTATACACAGGGAGGTAGGCAAAGGGTTTAACCTGAGCCAAGATACCTATATTTCTCACTAACATGGAAGAACAAAGATATGGTCAAGTTCAACTAAAAGAAGAATTGAAGCTGGAAGAGTAAGGTTCAGGGAAACCACAAGTTTAAGACTCAAATATTTATTTTTCTTTAAGTGTATGACAGAAGATCAAAATAAACTGCCAAAGTGGATGAGGAATAAGATATTGACACAATACACATGTTTGTCTGGTAGCTAAATTCAGTTCTGTTCAGTTCAGTTCAGTCGCTCAGTCATGTCCGATTCTTTGCGACCCCATGAATCACAGCACGCCAGGCCTCCCTGTCAGTCACCAACTCCAGGAGTTCACTCAGATTCACGTCCATCAAGTCTGTGATGCCATCTAGCCATCTCATCCTCTGTCGTCCCCTTCTCCTGCCTCCAATCCCTCCCAGCATCAAAGTCTTTTCCAGTGAGCCGACTATTCGCATGAGATGGCCAAAGTACTGGAGTTTCAGCTTTAGCATCATTCCTTCCAAAGAAATCCCAGGGTTGATCTCCTTCAGAATGGACTGGTTGGATCTCCTTGCAGTCCAAGGGACTCTCAAGAGTCTTCTCCAACACCACAGTTCAAAAGCATCAATTCTTCTGCTCTCAGCCTTCTTCCCAGTCCAACTCTCACATCCATACATGACCACTGGAAAAACCATAGCCTTGACTAGATGGACCTTAGTTGGCAAAGTAATGTCTCTGCTTTTAAATATACTATCTAGGTTGGTCATAACTTTTCTTCCATGGAGTAAGCATCTTTTAATTTCATGGCTGCAGTCACTATCTGCAGTGATTTTGGAGCCCCTCAAAATAAAGTCTGACACTGTTTCCACTGTTTCCCCATCTATTTCCCATGAGGTGATGGGACCGGATGCCATGATCTTCGTTTTCTGAATGTTGAGCTTTAAACTGACTTTTTCACTCTCTTCTTTCACTTTGATCATCATAGTGAAGAAACCTGGAGCCTTAAGGTATATAATTACATTTGTTGTTGCCTATTGTGTGTCATTTAGCTTGCTAAGCACTTCCTCATACTTCTTTGTCTTAAACCTACCTGTGAAATGTATATTTCTATTCCCATTTTACAGATGGGAAAATGGAAAGTTGTTTGAACTGAGGAAAACAATAGAAAGTAGCGATAAAATGGCTTGTCAGATACCATGGAGAATCCCACATAGGGTAAAAGATGGATCAGCAAAAACCCCAATTCAGGAAAGCAACCTGCATAGAGAATTTCAGAGATTAGCAGTGATTTTTCTCGGGGAAGACTCCTCATAACTAGATCAGATTAAGTCTTCTGCTGTTTGCTGCCACAGCATTCTAGGTCTTCTGCTCTTATATTGACACCATTCCAGAATTATCTGAAGTAATAACATCACACTTAGTATACATTTTCTCATGCACTAGATTTGCCATTCTGCACCTAGTAGATTTTAGAGGCTTCTGTCCATAGATGTTAACAGGTGGATGGATAGATAGGAATCTGGCAGCTTGTTCTATTTGATTCCTCTTCGCTCCCTTCCTGGAAGCAAGCTTTTGATAGGTGGAGAAAAAGGAATAATTTCATCAGCACAATTGGAGAGTTTCATTCTTTAAGAAGGAGCTAGTATTAGCAGGAGAATGGCTGGTTAGTCCTATAAATGCTTCACTATAAGTAAACTCAGGGACTTAACAGTCCCCCCAGATCAGCTGTGGTCCCCACATCAGATATGAGAGTAAAAACATTCATTGGTTTGGGTGATAGTAGCTTGCCTGGAAAATCTAACTGACTTTTTCACTCTCTTCTTTCACTTTGATCATCATAGTGAAGAAACCTGGAGCCTTAAGGTATATAATTACATTTGTTGTTGCCTATTGTGTGTCATTTAGCTTGCTAAGCACTTCCTCATACTTCTTTGTCTTAAACCTACCTGTGAAATGTATATTTCTATTCCCATTTTACAGATGGGAAAATGGAAAGTTGTTTGAACTGAGGAAAACAATAGAAAGTAGCGATAAAATGGCTTGTCAGATACCATGGAGAATCCCACATAGGGTAAAAGATGGATCAGCAAAAACCCCAATTCAGGAAAGCAACCTGCATAGAGAATTTCAGAGATTAGCAGTGATTTTTCTCGGGGAAGACTCCTCATAACTAGATCAGATTAAGTCTTCTGCTGTTTGCTGCCACAGCATTCTAGGTCTTCTGCTCTTATATTGACACCATTCCAGAATTATCTGAAGTAATAACATCACACTTAGTATACATTTTCTCATGCACTAGATTTGCCATTCTGCACCTAGTAGATTTTAGAGGCTTCTGTCCATAGATGTTAACAGGTGGATGGATAGATAGGAATCTGGCAGCTTGTTCTATTTGATTCCTCTTCGCTCCCTTCCTGGAAGCAAGCTTTTGATAGGTGGAGAAAAAGGAATAATTTCATCAGCACAATTGGAGAGTTTCATTCTTTAAGAAGGAGCTAGTATTAGCAGGAGAATGGCTGGTTAGTCCTATAAATGCTTCACTATAAGTAAACTCAGGGACTTAACAGTCCCCCCAGATCAGCTGTGGTCCCCACATCAGATATGAGAGTAAAAACATTCATTGGTTTGGGTGATAGTAGCTTGCCTGGAAAATCTCACGGATGGAGGAGCTGGTAGGCTGCAGTCCATGGGGTCGTGAAGAGTCAGACACGACTGAGCTACTTCATTTTCACTTTTCATTTTCATGCATTGGAGAAGGCAATAAAACCCACTCCAGTACTTACAGGGACTTAACAGTCCCCCCAGATCAGCTGTGGTCCCCACATCAGATATGAGAGTAAAAACATTCATTGGTTTGGGTGATAGTAGCTTGCCTGGAAAATCTCACGGATGGAGGAGCTGGTAGGCTGCAGTCCATGGGGTCGTGAAGAGTCAGACACGACTGAGCTACTTCATTTTCACTTTTCATTTTCATGCATTGGAGAAGGCAATAGAAACCCACTCCAGTACTTTTGCCTGGAGAATCCCAGGGACGGGGGAGCTTGGTAGGCTGCCGTCTATGGGGTCGCACAGAATTGAACACGACCAACGAGACTTAGCAGCAGCAGCAGCAGTTGCTATGGCAGGAGGAAAATCTCAGTGAATTAAAATGCAGAGACTGACTTTTCTCATTTAAAGATAAAATGGTGATGGAGAAGGAGGGCTCTCTGCTCCACATAGTCATTGAGGAATCCAGGTTAACAAGTGCTGTATGAAATGAAGTCTGCCTGTGAGCCCAGGAGGAAAGGGAAAAGAAGTTCCAGCAAACTAGCTTTACCACATTAACCTAAAAAGAAAGGCATTCAAGTGTTTAATGAATGCAATTTTTTGTGGTTCTCTCCCACTCCAGTACTCTTGCCTGGAAAATCCCATGGACGGAGGAGCCTGGTAGGCTGCACTCTCTGGGGTCATGAAGAATCGGACATGACTGAAGCAACTTAGCAGCAGCAGCAGCAGCAGCAATACTTTACAATTTGGCTTTTATTTTCTTTAAATAACTTTGCCCTGGTAGAGTATTTTTTGCATTACCACATTTAAATGTAGGAAATTTAATTTCTGTATTTATACAATTATGTATAAATTGGTGCCAGTGGTAAATCCATTAGCTATTCAGTGAAAATTTCTATATTGTTTAATATATTATGTAGCATGTACATATATAATGAGTATATATATACATACATACATATATATATATGTATGTTTATATAAACACTATAGGCTACAAGGTAAAGATGTGTGCTGCAGACAGTAGGTTTTGAAGGAGACACAGAAAGAGAACTTCTGGATGACTCAGCCACACTTTACTATGTGTTGATCAATCTGATTTCTGCAGAGACCATAGAGGGAAGGGACCCAGTACAGTGAGTTTATATATATTTATTTTCCTTCATTAAAACTTTTAAATAAAGTTTCACAGTTTTACTAAAAATATGTATTTTGAAATAATCGTAAATTTACAGAAAAGTTTCAAGTACAGAATACCTGTCTTTTTTTTCACTTGAACCTTTTGAGCTCAAGCTGGTGACTTGCTGCCCAGTCACCTCAGAATATTTTAACGTAGTGTATGGAGTGATCTTTCACACAACCCTATGACTACAACATTATCTAATCATCAGATGCATTCACATTTCAGCAATTGTCCTCATATATTCTTTATAGTAGGATGATCAAATTCAAAATCATTGTTATATTTCATTGTCATTTCTCTTTATTCTCATTAGGTCTTAGGACAATCTTGCCTTGACTTTCATGACCTTAGTACTTTTGAGTATAGTTTTTTTTTTAGTTAAATGCTTCTCAATTTAGGTTATTCATTATGACCAGATTCAGGTTATGCATTTTTGGTAAGAATATCACAGAAGTTATATATATATATATATATATATCCTATCACAGGGTGCACAGTTTTGACTTGTTCAACATTAGTGATGCTAGCTTCGATCATTTGATTTTGGAGATGTCTGTCAGGCTTTTCCACTTCCCTATTCCCTTTTGCAGGTAACAAGAAAACCATGAGAAAACACTTTGAACTATGTAAATATAATGTTCCTCATTAAACTTTCAAATTGGTCATTTCTTATTTATTTTTATCTGTATAGATACATTAAAACTGTTTCATTTTATTTGAGCTATGCCATTGTTGTCATTATTTATTTTGATGCTTGATTTTTCCCCAATTTGACCAGGTAGAGTCCCTTTTTATCCAGTTTCTCTGTCTTTCTGACATATCTCTAACCTCTTTGAGTACTTTCTTACTTCCTTATACAATATGTTCTCAATTTATGCTTGCCCTGCTTCAGCTTGCCCTGAAATCAGCTATTTATTCAAGCAACTCTAATTCCTTGTAGTGAAGAATAGTATTTAGAAGTCAAGATTTGAGTGCTAGATGTGTTTACGCTTATTGAGGTGCCAATTGAAAGGAGTGATGCTAAAGCTGAAACTCCAATACTTTGGCCACCTCATGTGAAGAGTTGACTCATTGGAAAAGAC
>SJYC01097760.1:0-12804 GCA_006408675.1 Madoqua kirkii
ACCAGTCCATTCTGAAGGAGATCAGCCCTGGGATTTCTTTGGAAGGAATGATGCTAAAGCTGAAACTCCAGTACTTTGACCACCTCATGGGAAGAGTTGACTCATTGGAAAAGACTCTGATGCTGGGAGGGATTGGGGGCAGGAGGAGAAGGGGACGACCGAGGATGAGATGGCTGGATGGCATCACAGACTCGATGGACGTGAGTCTGAGTGAACTCTGGGAGATGGTGATGAACAGGGAGGCCTGGCGTGCTGTGATTCTCTTGGTTGTAAAGAGTCAGACACGACTGAGCCACTAAACTGAACTGATCTGAAGCATTATTTACTGACATCTTTGAACAAGTATATTTACATAAAAGAAAAATAGCTTGTTATCAAGTATCTGCTGCTTCGCTGGTGGAACAGGGATACTATTTTTTAAATATTAAAGTGGTATACTTGCCTTGCTTCTCCCTACCCAGTAAAATTAAGAGCATTTAACATTTTCAGAGGAAAGATAAAGTTATTGTCCAGCTTTAATTTGCAAATTATATATTTTAGTGCCATTTTTAAGTTTTGATCACCAAGTTCTATTGAGAAGGAATGAAATTTTGCAACTCAAAAGTTTTTTCTTGAAATACTAAGAACCAGAGCCTGAAAGACAAAGCAGAGAAACAAAGGCAGAAAGAATTCAGGATATGGTATACTTCTTAACTCAAGGAAAGGAAAAAGAAATCTTTGTCACCTTTGTCACTAGGGGAACTGGAGATGACAGGAGAGAGAAAGAAAAAAAAAAGAAAAGAAAATGAAGAAGTTCAGGAAGCTAGAGGAGTCCAAGTACAGAGACTTTCTCCTCATTTCTCCGAAGACTAGCCTTTAGAAAAAGCAAACTCCTTAAAAAAGACTAGCATTTTACATGCTCTTTTCAACATGGCACGGGGTCAACAGGGTAGGAACGGTAGAGGGTGGTGCCTGCATGTACACGACTGAGTACTCAGTCATGTCTGCCTCTTTGCAACCCCATGGACTGGAAAATGCCAGGCTCCTCTGTCCATGGGATTCTCTAGGCAAAAATACTGGAGTGGGTAGCCATTTCTTCCTCCAGGGGATCTTCCTGACCTAGGGATCGAACTTGTGTCTCCTGCACTGGCAGGCAAATTCTTTACAACTGTACCACCTGGGAAGCCCAGAGGGTGGTAATGCATACCATAAAATTCAGAGATAAGTGGAAATTCTGGGCATTCCAGGAAAATTAAAGCGAAGCAGCCTGAAGTCTGGAGAAAGGGTCACAATGGGCATGGACATCGTTTCTGGAGGCTGTGGCAGGACCCAAATTCTTCAGGGATGCCCCAAACCAGCCATACTTCAGTGGCCACCGGCTCAAATTAAAGGGACAAGATCTGACCAGACACACCCGTCAGATGGACGTCTGAGAAGATACAGGAGACAGCTTGGGTACCATCCTACTGCCATGATCATCTACATTTTCTTCTTGCACCCCAGTTCATATTAGGAGAGGAGGATGAGACCCCACGAGAGACGGGAGACAGTTTCTTTAGGAGTTTAAGTTTAAAACTTACCACTTTTGTCTCTAAAATATGCTGTTTGAATTAACCCTTATTGGCCATTTTTAGTTCCCCTTCCACACCCACACTCCACCACCATTAGCAGAAATAGGGTTTGAAAACTAGGTTATATAAAAATAAGTAAGTTCCTGTCTTTGTGTGTCTGAGTTGCATTAAAATAATAATAATAATTAATGATAGCAATTACTATGTACCAAGCACTATTCTAAGTTCATTAATTCATGTATTAATCACAACTGTTCTACAAAGTATTGTTCTTATATCCATTCTAAAAATGAGAACATTGAAACACAAAAATCACCCAGTTAGTAGTGACAGAACCTGGACATATACAGACAACTCAGCACCAGAATTAGGACTGTTTAACTTCCCTGGTAAAATGCAGGTACATTTGAATCAACTGGAGTTTGCAAACCAGCAAGTAGTGATTTAACTTAAATGAGTCTAGCTATAGCCATAAACTCTTTTTATCATAATATGGTTTTTTCCTTTCCCTCTTTGTCTGCTAACTCAATCATTTTTCCCTTGGGTACCTATATCTTTCCATAAAGGGAAGTCAAGGCCCCCCACCAAAACATGCTCATCAGTGACCCTCTACTCATATTAAACAATAATTTGTTACAGGGGGTCAGCAAAAGACCTAAGGCCAGTCAGAATCTTTCTCAGAGATTGGTGCAGACCCTGGGAGACAAAAATCTCTCCACTTTTGGGATTATAAATGCTGTGGTAGACATTAGTCATTCTTCTTGGTAACTAGCAGCTGAATCACCTTCTTAAGTGAGGAACACACCACCCAGGAAGCAGAGCAGAAAAGTAAGCTTGGCAGATATTTCTCAAAATCCCTTGCAGCTACATGGTGCAAGCATACAAGCCAAGCCAAGATAATCATACATCTAGATTCTAAATTCTAATTAAATATTAATGACCCGAAGAAGTGGAGACCGCACAAAATCTGTCTGGAGAGGGTGACACAGCATAGTACCTACATTTAGTTTCCAGAAAGAGGCTGAAGTTCCAGCCACACTGTTTGAGCCCTAGTGTCCAGTGATGCTATCAACAGTGCAAGCTCAGTCGCTCTGCCCCCAAGGGGACTGAGACAGTTCAGCAAACCACGTTCTTGAGAAGACTATGGTATGACTTTGGACAGAGAGCCTCCAGGGCTTGTATTCTGGTTCTCCCAGGTAGTCTATGTGCCATCTGATAAAACTTTCCCAATAATAGATATTTAGGGGACTTGCCTGGTGGTCCGGTGGCTAAGACTCTATACTCCCAATGCAGGGGGCCCAGGTTCAATCCCTGGTCAGGGAACTCGACCCCACATTAAGCAAATAAGAGTTTGCATGCCACAACTAAGACTGGTGCAGTCAAATAAAAATAAAAAATATATATATTTAAAGCCATGTAGTTTCTTGTGCTTGAAACTAAGAATCTGCTTAGTTTTCTATTGCTACTGAAATGTTATTACAATCTTTGTAGTTTAAGACAACACAAAATCATTCACTTACAGTTCTAGAAGTCAGGAGTCCTAAAATCAAGGTATCAACAAGTCTGCATTCCTTTCTGGGGACTCCAGAGAAGAATCCATTTCTTGGTTTCCCGAGTTTTCAGAGGCGTCTTTCTTCCATTTTCAAAGCCAGCAACAGGGCATCTCTCTGACCATTCTCCCCTTGACACATCTCCCTTTGATTTTCCCTTTTTCTAACTCCCTCCTCCATTTTTAAGAACTCTGGTGATTACACTGGTTCCACCTGGGTAATCCAGGCTAGTCTCCCTATTGTAAAGCCAGTTGATTGTCAACATTAATTGCATCTGTATCCTTGATTCTTCTTTGCCATGTAAATTGACATACTCACAGGTTCCAGGGATTAGGAGAGGGGCATCTTTAGAGGCATTGTTCTGCTTATGATGGAACCTAAATAAACAGATATCTGTATCAGGAATCAGGGACAAGCAACAGATTCCTAATGAAACAGAGGCATTATGAATAAATCTATCATCTGACCTGACTGCAACTAAATGGAACAATAAGCCAGGCTGGTAGTAACAGATGAAACTCTAGCAGCTCATGGCAGCCAAGGGCAAATGGTGATCAGCTGGAATGAAGACCTCCCTGAAGGCAGGTTTGGCAAGACCCTCATACATAACAGGGGTTCCAACCTCTAGGATCCAGTGCCTGATGATCTGAGGTGAAGCTGATGTACTAATAATAGAAATAAAGCACACAATAAATGTTATGTGCTTGAATCATCCCAAGACCATCCCCTCACCCTGGGTCCGTGGAAAGCCTGTCTTCCACAAAACTGGTCCCTGGTGCAAAAAAGGTTTGGGACTGCTCATCTATCAAATAATTACTATATAAAAGGAATGAAAAAGCACAAGGAAATTTGATAGCTTAAGGAAACAGAAGGGTATTTTGAAAGTTAAAAATTACTGGCTAAAAATACAGACCAATGATCAGAGGATTTCTATAATGGTCCTATACAAGTCTCCAATCTCTTGCTCCTGAAGGCCTGTAACAATCCCAAAACAAACTCAAAGATTGATTTTAGATGCTACCCATTTCATAACATTTAACTATGTCCATTAAATGTAATTCACAACCTAGGCAAATATGTTAGGTGGAACCAAGGGCAGCAGTAATAAAAGACTAGGGCCCCAAGATGTAAAATGAGGACAAATGGGAAGATTCAGGTGACTGACTACACTGATCTAAGCTGTCTACTGAGAGAGGAAAATGTCTCAAATCCTCCTTTTACTAAAACTGTCTTTGCCTTGCTTGAAGGTCTCATAAGACCTCAGCTAGTAATAGCCGATGAGCTTCCCAGGTGGCTCAGCAGTAAAGAATCCACCGGCAATGCAGGAGAATGAGTTCGATCCCCGGTTCGGGAAGATTCCCCGCAGGAGGAAATGTCAACCCATTTCAGTATCTTGCCCGGGAAGTTCCATGGACAGAGGAGCCTGGCGGGCTACAGTCAATGGGGTCAAAAAGAGTCGGACACCACTGAGCGACTGAGCACCCACGCACGCAGTTGTTTCCTACAAGCTGGAGGAATTGACGGCACTGGAAATGAGTTTCACTGATTTTACTGAAAAATCCAGGATTCTGGGGTCACAGAAGCTGAGTATTGATTTTCAATGACTAAATGCAAGGTACACAAATACAAAATAACCTAATGGGCAGAACTGTCTGACATTCAATGAATGATTCTTTTTGTTGGTTTATTGTGGGTCTCTTCAGGTTGAAATAGTGGGGAGCCCACTAAAGTCCTACTTGATTTATATAACTAACAAGTTTTAAGTCTGGCAGACAAAGGACTGATGAGAACTATTGTAATAGCCACTTCTCTGATTGGAATCAGTTCGTAGAAGGAAAGCAAGGCACTACAGAGGAAGAAACTTGCAAGCACACGAAAGGAGGTTACACCTCTCTTCTAACTTTTCCTATGAAAACTGTGGGAAGTATGACCATTTGACAAGAAAACTGTGCACTGAGGGAAATAACCAGTCCTCTGAATCTTTACTGACTCTGGCTCCAAAATGTGCTAATTCTTGGAGACCCATCCTGAGGTACACCACTATAGTTAAGACATTATCATACATCAGCCCACCTATTCGTAGGTCCAGGGTGACCATGAACCTATTAGGTGCTTGTATCCCCAGTTCAGAGTATATAGTCTGAATATGTATATTCAGACTCGGGCAAAGTCTGCACATTAGTCTCCTGAACTGTAGAGTATTATGAAACACCCCTACCACCCACCATCAGAAAGACTAGTTCCATCATCAAAGACTTGAAAGATGCAGGGCTGGTGATTCCTATCACATCTTTCAAGTCTGGACAATGGAACTAGTCTTTGGGAAAAAGTTGAAAACTAAATTCCTTATTGCCAAATTCAGACTGAAATTGAAGAAAGTAGGGAAAACCGCTAGACCATTCAGGTATGACCTAAATCAAATCCCTTATGATTATACAGTGTAAGTGAGAAATAGATTTAAGGGACTAGATCTGATAGATAGAGTGCCTGATGAACTATGGAATGAGGTTCGTGACATTGTACGGGAGACAGGGATCAAGACCATGCCCATGGAAAAGAAATGCAAAAAAGCAAAATGGCTGTCTGGGGAGGCCTTACAAATAGCTGTGAAAAGAAGAGAGGTGAAAAGCAAAGGAGAAAAGGAAAGATAGAAGCATCTGAATGCAGAGTTCCAAAGAATAGCAAGAAGAGATAAGAAAGCCTTCTTCAGCGATCAATGCAAAGAAATAGAGAAAAAGAACAGAATGGGAAAAACTAGAGATCTCTTCAAGAAAATTAGAGATATCAAGGGAACATTTCATGCAAAGATGGACTTGATAAAGGACAGAAATGGTCTGGACCTAACAGAAGCAGAAGACATTAAGAAGAGGTGGCAAGAATACACGGAAGAACTGTACAAAAAAGGTCTTCAAGACCCAGATAATCATGATGATGCGATCACTCATCTACAGCCAGACATCTTGGAATGTGAAGTCAAGTGGGCCTTAGAAAGCATCATTATGAACAAAGCTAGTGAAGGTGATGGAATTCCAGTGGAGCTGTTTCAAATCCTGAAAGATGATGCTGTGAAAGTACCACACTCAGTATGCCAGCACATTTGTGGAAAACTCAGCAGTGGCCACAGGACTGGAAAAGGTCAGTTTTCATTCCAATTCCAAAGAAAGGCAATGCAAAAGAATGCTTAAACTATTGCACAATTGCACTCATCTCATATGCTAGTAAGTAATGCTCAAAATTCTCCAAGCCAGGCTTCAGCAATACATGAACCGTGAAATTTCTGATGTTCCAGCTGGTTTTAGAAAAGGCCGAGGAACCAGAGATCAAATTGCCAACATCTGCTGGATCATTGAAAAAGCAAGATAGTGCCAGAAAAACATCTATTTCTGCTTTATTGACTATGCCAAAGCCTTTGACTGTGTGGATCACAATACACTTTGGAAAATTCTGAAAGAGATGGGAATACCAGACCACCTGACCTGCCTCTTGAGAATGCAGGTCAGGAAGCAACAGTTAGAACTGAACATGGAACAACAGACTGGTTCCAAATAGGAAAAGGAGTACGTCAAAGCTGTATATTGTCACCCTGCTTATTTAACTTAAATGCACAGTACATCATGAGAAATGCTGGGCTGGAAGAAACACAAGCTGGAATCAAGATTGCTGGGAGAAATATCAATAATCTCAGATATGCAGATGACACCACTTTTATGGCAGAAAGTGAAGAGGAGCTAAAGGGCCTCTTGATGAAAGTGAAAGAGGAAAGTAAAAAAGTTGGCTTAAAGCTCAACATTCAGAAAACGAAGATCATGGCATCCAGTCCCATCACTTCATGGGAAATAGATGGGGAAACACTGGAAACAGTGGCAGACTTTATTTTTGGGGGCTCCAAAATCACTGCAGATAGTGACTGCAGCCATGAAATTAAAAGACGCTTACTCCTTGGAAGAAAAGTTATGACCAACCTCGATAGTATATTCAAAAGTAGAGACATTACTTTGCTGACTAAGGTCCGTCTAGTCAAGGCTATGGTTTTTCCTGTGGTCATGTATGGATGTGAGAGTTGGACTGTGAAGAAGGCTGAGTGCCGAAGAATTGATGCATTTGAACTGTGGTGTTGGAGAAGACTCTTGAGAGTTCCTTGGACTGCAAGGAGATCCAACCAGTCCATTCTGAAGGAGATCAGCCCTGGGATTTCTTTGGAAGGAATGATGCTAAAGCTGAAACTCCAGTACTTTGGCCACCTCATGTGAAGAGTTGACTCATTGGAAAAGACTCTGATGCTGGGAGGGATTGGGGGCAGCAGGAGAAGGTGACGATTGAGGATGTAATGGCTGGATGGCATCACGGACTCGATGGACGTGAGTGTGAGTGAACTCCGAGTGATGGTGATGAACAGGGAGGCCTGGTGTGCTGCGATTCATGGGGTTGCAAAGAGTTGGACAAGACTGAGCGACTGAACTGAACTGAATGGAACGGAACTGAAAACTAAAACTAAACATTAAGTAATAGAAGAAAAATTAATTTACTTAAAAAAATTTTTTCCCATTACAAAGCAATCAGAGGGCTAATATTTTGTTATATATCTCTTCAGCCTTTTTCTTTATTGTTGTTCAGTTGCTAAGTCATGTCTAACTCTTTGTGACCCCTTGGATTACAGCACACCAGGCTTAACTGTCCTTTACCATATCCCGCAACTTGCCCAGGTTTATGTCATTGAACCCACGATGCTATCGAACCATCTCATCCTCTGTCATCCCCTTCTCTTTGTGTCCTCAATCTTTCCCAGCTTCAGGGTCTTTCCCAATGAGTCAGCTGTTTGCAGCAGGCAGGCAAAGTATTGGAGCTTCGGCTTTAGCATCAGTCCTTTCAGTGAGTCTTCAGGGTTGATTCCTTTAAGACTGACTGGTTTGATCTCCTTGCTTTCAAAGAGACTCTCAAGAGTCTTTTCTACATTTTTTCAAAAAATAAAATGTAATGTAAACATGTATTACAAGCTTTTGTTTTTTACCTTACTACACTTTTCATCATTATTTCATGATACTCCACATCATTTTTGTGAAGGGGACCATAATTTTTATAGAGATAAATCTGCAATAAAATTTACCAATTTTAAGACTAATGAGTTTTAACATATGAATAAAATTGTATAACCACAATTAATATATATATTTAATTGATATAAAATATTTCCATCATCCAAAAAATTATCTTCTTGCCCTTTGCAAGCAATCAACTCCCCAACTTTGCCCATTATTTCCAGAAAAAAAACTTTCTGCTTCTAGTAACACATGTGATAGAATGTGTTACATTGGTTCACACATCACTGATATTCTATTCCTTAAAAAAAAATTATGTCTTTGCTTCATTTTGGAACACTTCTATTGCTGTATCTTTAAACTGATCTCTTCTTTGGCAGTATCTAATCTGCTGTTAATCTCATCCAATGCATATTTTGTTTCTGATATTTTGTTTTTCATTTCTAAAAGTCCCACTCAGGTCCTTTTTCAATATCTTCAATTTCTATCATCATCAGGTTTTCCTCTACCTTTGTGAACATACATATGTGTGTGTATATATATAATAGCTGCTTTGATGTTCTTTTTCTGCTAGTTTCTATATGTGTCATTTCTTTTTCTATTGACTGATTTTTCTTCTATGGGTCAGATGTTCCTACCTCTTTGCATACCTGGTAATTTTTGATTGATTGCTACAGAGAGTTAATTTTACCTCATTGGTAGTTGAATTTTGTTAAATTACTTTAAACAGCATTGGATTTTGTTCTGGTGTGCAGTGAAGTTATTAGCAATCAGCTGCATCTTTGTGTATCTTGCTTTTAAGCTTTGTTATGATAGGTCCAAAGCAGCCTTTAATGTAAGGCCAATTAATCCCTATTATTAGAGTGACTACCTTCAAGAATTCTGCTTTATAAAATCTTTGTACTCCGGCTAAAGGAAACATTTGTACTCCCCAACTTTGTGTGATGCTGCTATTTCTTACCCATTATTTCTAGCAGTTATTTCCTTAGTTTCAGAAAGTTTCTTTTCACATATGTACAGATCAGCACTCAATCAAAGACTCAAGGGGATCGATCCCTCTAGAGATATATGAAGCTCTCTCTTGATGGAGTTCTTCCTCCCAAGCATTCCACTCTAACAATGTTAGCAGCCTTGACTTCCCCAAAATCTTAGTTTTTTAAAAAAATTTCCTTTCTCTCCAGAGATTACAGTCCTACACTGCCCATTGTTCAATGCCTGAATATCATTACTTTGTAAAAAGAATTTCTCTTGTATTTTGTTGCTTAACACAGTAAGGTAAATCTAAACTCTGTTACTCTATCTTAACTGAAGTAAACTTCTGCAGCATAATTTTAAAATGGTTACCTAGAATTTCATTGAATGGATGTACCTACTGGGCTACAGGTATTTGATCACCTATTCTATCATCATTGTATCCAAAGATTCTGAGGAATGGAATTTGGCATATAAATATAAGACTCAATAAATACATATTGACTGAATATACTCAGGTTGAGATTGTTGTCTTTATTTCTTAGTATAAATATTGCTGAACATTTTTTGTCACTAATCTTTACCAGAATCCCACAGTAATAATTATTTATTTAGGATACATTTCTCTAAGTATAACACTGGCTCAAAGAGGAAGTAGATTGTAGGCATTAATATTTATGTCCAAATTGACCAAAGGGAATCAGTTTACAATCTTACTGGCCAATAAGCTTTTCATGAATGCTTTTCTCTATATCTGACAAAATTGGATGTTTCAGTTTAAAAATCTTAGCTAATTTCATAGGTTTAAAAAGTTATTTAATTTTAATAGTTGTTTTAATTTATTTGATTACTATTTAGTTTCATAATTTTTATGTTTCTGTTTTATTTGTAATCATTGAGCAATTATCTATTACTGAAAAGTTATTGATTTTTTATTAATCAAATAGACTGTGGGAACTCTTAACCCCAAAATATTCATGCTATACTTAGTGCAACACCCAAAGCCTAAAGGGATATTTGTTTTTAATCATTGTTTAAGTCAGCATAAAACCAGAGAGCTTATTTGCCACTCCAGACAAGTGAGAGCGTGTTCAAAGGATCCAGCAGTCTGGTAGAATCACACAGCGAAAAAAGGGAAAAAATGTGTAATTAAAAGCACTTTTCATAGGTCAAAAGTGTAAGCTCATTAATGGTTTACTGAGCAGATGGCATTAATGGGTAATCAAAGATGCATGTTCACTATTATTGTCCCCGTCATTATTTTTTTGATATAAGTGGCTCAGTAGATGTGAGGCACTCACCTAGACAATGAGATTCAATAATTAACATGTGAGGTTCATAAATGAAGATGCACCCTATTAGACAGAAAAATAACATTCCCACCTGATAAAGGAGATAATTTATCTCAACATTATTTATAATTTCAAAAATATTGGGAACTTCCAATATTATAGTAAATAGTTAAATTAAGGGACCACATCTAACTAAAGAAATACGCTGTCATTAAAAACAAGGGTTCCAAAAAAAATTGTTAGCAATATGGGAAAATGCCCCTAATACAATGTTAAAAAATTTGTTTTCCTCGTAAAAGTAATGTATCTTTACTGGAAGAAGTAGAAAAGCACAGAAAAATATGTTGAAGGAAATAATCAACTATCATCCACTTCTGAGAGATAACTGCAGTTAATATTTTAATGTACTTCTTATGAAATTATTTAGCACAAATTAATATACTTTAAAAAACAATCTAATGTAAAAGCATGAAATATATAAAGATATATTTTAAAATTATAATATTATATGTATTTTATACACACACAGCTTATACATACTCATATGTATATTAGTAGTATGATATATTTGAGAAGATAGTGGTAGCCCACTCCAATACTCTTGCCTAGAAAATCCCATGGACAGAGGAGCCTGGTGGGCTGCAATCCATGGGGTCGCTAAGAGTCAGGTACAACTGAGGGACTTCACTTTCACTTTTCATTTTCATGCATTGGAGTAGGAAATGGCAACCCACTCCAGTGTTCTTGCCTGGAGAATCCCAGGGACGGGGGAGCCTGGTGGACTGCCATCTATGGGGTCGCACAGAGTTGGACACGACTGAAGTGACTTAGCAGCAGTAGCAGCAGTATGATATATACCTATTATTTTATTATAAGCATTTTCCCAGGTTATTAGAAAATCATGACTTTGTTATATAGGTTTGCTTATTAAGTAACAATAGACCACAATGTTTGAGGTATAGCATATTTTTTGTATTAAATAGATACAGGATCAACCAAAACCTGCATGTTCACATGCAAAAATCCCTTTTAACCTTTTTTTAGTTGTTGTTTTCCATCCTAGCCTGAGAAGAAAAGATGTCATTTTTCTTCAAGGGGAAATCGAGATTTTTGATGGCAGAATTCCATCTTATAGATGCAACATAATTTATTTAACCTTTCTCCCATTGGTTGAGGTTAGGGCCCTTTGTTGTTTTTTGTTAGCACACAATGCCTCACTTATCCTTAGTGAGGTAGGAAATGTTCTTAGGAGCAGAATTTCTTTCATAAGGGATAAATATCTGGCATTTGGAAGTATGATGCCATGCAGACAGCTGGTTGTGATGTGGTACTAGCTTCTAGGTGCGTGACTGGGCTGGAGAACAGGCAGCTACCCAACAGTGTTAAAACTTTTTAAAAGTCAGGCAACTGTACATGCACTAAAAATACAATTATACAAAATATGCATGATTATAAATATCTCATAGACAAAAACTAGCAGGATATTTACAAAACATAGAGTCACAGGTGTAGAAAACAAACTTAAGGTTATCAAGGGGTTGGGGGGGAGGAGGGATAAATTGGGAGATTAGAATTGATATATACACACTATTATGAAATAGATAACATTTAATAAGAACCTATTGTATAGCACAGGGAGCTCAACTATGTGATGACCTATATGGGAATAGAACCTAAGAGTGGATATATGTATATAACTGATTCACTTTGCTATATAGCAGAAATTAACACAATATTATAAATCAGCTATACTCCAAAAAAGTTAATTTTAAAAAAACTAGTAGGAAAGACACTAAAATATTTATCTTTGTTTAGTGATATAATGAGTGGGTGATTTTTTTCTTTTTTTTTTCCTGTAATGACAATATACTACTTTTCAAACCAGATAAAGCAACACCAGAGACCACTTTTTAAAAGAGAGAGATACGTACAAGCTGTTTGATAACAGTAGTTACCTCTATGAAGGGCAGTGAGACTTGGGTGAGTAAATGGGGACTTGCTTTGTCTGAATTGTCAGAATTTTTTAAAAAAAGAATATATTCTTATATAATTTATTTTAAACAAGAACAAAATGGCAGAATATATTTTGAATATTTTCTTTAGTTAGTTTCTTTGTATTTTACATTCAAATATAAGCCTCCATTATAATACTGCAATTTAATACTGTGAAAGGTATTATTAGAGAGAAGTACTATTAGAAACATACCTTAATTTCTGGCCCAGGTCTACCACGTAGTAGCTGTGTGTCCTTGGGCTAGTCACCTAAACTCTCTACTTCCCAAAATCCCAATATGTTAAATGTTACATAGATACTTCCTTGCTCACAAACATGATATAAATTATAAGAAAGTCCTTGTGAGCTATAAAAATGCTCCTCCAATACACGTCATCAAACAGTAACAAA
>SJYC01097762.1:2632-24441 GCA_006408675.1 Madoqua kirkii
AAAAAAAATGGGAATACCAGACTACCTGACTTGCCTCTTGAGAAACCTATATGCAGGTCAGGAAGCAACAGTTAGAACTGGACATGAAACAACAGACTGGTTCCAAATAGGAAAAGGAGTATGTCAGGTTGTATATTGTCAGCCTGCTTATTTAACTTATATGCAGAGTACATTATGAGAATACTTTGGACTGGAAGAAACACAAGCTGGAATTAAGGTTGCTGGGAGATATATCCATAACCTCAGATATGCAGATGACACCACCCTTATGACAGAAAGTGAAGAGGAACTAAAAAACCTCTTGATGAAAGTGAAAGTGGAGAGTGAAAAAGTTGGTTTCAAGCTCAACATTCAGAAAACGAAGATCATGGCATCTGGTCCCATCACTTCATGGGAAATAGATGGGGAAACAGTGGAAACGGTGTCAGACTTTATTTTGAGGGGCTCCAAAATCACTGCAGATGGTGATTGCAGCCATGAAATTAAAAGATGCTTACTCCTTGGAAGAAAAGTTATGACCAACCTAGACAGCATATTCAAAAGCAGAGACGTTACTTTGCTGACTAAGGTCTGTCTAGTCAAGGCTATGGTTTTCCCAGTGGTCATGTATGGATGTGAGAGTTGGACTGTGAGGAAGGCTGAGCACCGAAGAAATGATGCTTTTGAACTATAGTGTTGGAGAAGACTCTTGAGAGTCCCTTGGACTGCAAGGAGATCCAACCAGTCCATTCTGAAGGAGATTAGCCCTGGGATTTCTTTGGAAGAAATGATGCTGAAAGTGAAACCCAGTACTTTGGCCACCTCATGTGAAGAGTCGAGTCACTGGAAAAGACGATGCTGGGAGGGATTGGAGGCAGGAGGAGAAGGGGACAACAGAGGATGAGATGGCTGGATGTTATCACTGGCTCGATGGACATAAGTCTGAGTTGGTGATATACAGGGAGGCCTGGTGTGCTGCGATTCATGGGGTTGCAAAGAGTTGGGCATGACTGAGTGACTGAACTAAACTGATTGAACTGAATATATATATATGGAATTTAGAAAGATGGTAACGACAACCCTATGTGCAAGACAGCAAAAGAGACACAGATATAAAGAATGGAATTTTGGACCTTGTGGGAGAAGCCGAGGGTGGGATGATTTGAGAGAACAGCATTGAAACATTTATATTGCTTTATGTGAAACAGATGACCAATCCAAGTTCGATGCATGGAAAAGGGCACTCAAAGCTGGTGCACTGGGACAACCCAGAGGGATGGGATGAGGAGGGATGTGGGAGAGGGGTTTGGGATGGGGGGAAACATGTACATTCATGGCTGATTCATGTCAGTGTATGGGAAAAAAACACCAGAATATTGTAAAGTAATTAGCCTCCAATTAAATTAATAATAAAAAAACAAAGAAAGAATATAGCTGAAGGAGTGATTGGACAATTGGGAGTGGGTAAAAGGACATTCTGTGGTGAGAATACAGTTGCTATTGTTATCACTGAGGGAATTTTGATGATAGAGGTGGAATCTTGGGGGAAATTAGACCTTTAGAGAGAGAAGAAAGAAAGTAAGCTTGGAAGGGATGATGAGAGTCAATGTAGAGAAATAGAAGAAGCTGAAGAAAAATGCCAGAGGAGGCAAAAACTGTTCACCTTCAGGGACAGGGTGCCTAACCACGCCAGTGCGGTGGAACACCGAGAGTGCTCTAGGCAGAGGGAAGACTGCTGCTGCTGCTAAGTCGCTTCAGTCAGGTCTGACTCTTCGCGTCCACGTAGACTGCAGCCTTCCAGGCTCCTCCATCCGTGGGATTTTCCAGGCAAGAGTACTGGAGTGGGGTGCCATTGCCTTCTCCGGGAAAGACTGCTAGATTTGGCAATTCAGGGAGGCATCACTAACCAGGAAGGTGTGTGAGTGAATAGAACTAGCAGCAAACCTGTGGGGGCTAATAGACTCCATAGAGCTTCACTCTTCATCAGAAGAGGAGAGTTCAGGGTGTGAGGGATTTGGGAATGGACAAAATTTAAGCTCACTTCAAGGTATGCTTGTGAGTCATGTGAAACATCAGTATTATTACTTTAAGAAGACAGTAGTAGAGGTTATCTGTGACACCAAATTTAAAACAGTTGCTTAGAACTCAAGAATGGAAATTGGCCTGAAGGAGGCATGTCTACTCTATCAGGCTCCTCTCGGAAGCATCTGTATCCTCTGCCACACCTGTCTATCACACCTCCTCCTGCAGGTGCAGGCACCTGTTCTGTGCTGGCTTTACCCAGCTTCAGGCAGGAGCATCTGACAGCACCCAGCTCAGGTCTGCCCAGTGCCTGCCTTTGGCTGCCTGACCTGTAGCTTCTCTTTCACAAGGATATGTGACATTCACAGGACCCCGCTGGCATTCACAAGTGTTGCTGTTGAAGTAAGTGTGTGTGTGTGTGTGTGTGTGTGTGTGTGTGTGATTGTGTGTTTTAGTGGGGGGCGTCCTTTGACCAGTGAATAAATGCCTGTCTTTTTTCCGAGACAGACACATCCTGAGATATATTTCATATGGCTTCTCATTTGATCCTTTCAATTGTAGCACCATTTGTTCTCCCACAGTGGCAGAAGCCAACTCCATAGTGTATTCTTGTATTCTCCCTTATTCCCTGTTTAATTTCCTTTATCCCTCATTCCTGACATCAAACCCAGGTCTCCTGCATTGCAGGCAGATTCTTTACTGTCTGAGCTACCAAGGAAGCCCGCATTCCCAACACTTCTGGCAAACTCTTATTGCATGTAATCCTTCGTCTGTGGCTCTTTTCTTCTGGAGGATCTCAAGTTAAAACAACTTCTATTAAAAATAAGCAAACACATGAATAGGAGGTGTGTGGTTCCTTAAAGGAACAAATGCCTTTTTTTTTTTTCACTAGAAGGTGTACTTTGGTTATCTCTTTATTTCCTGTTTTTTAAAATGAGTTTAGGTCTTCAGTTCTTTCAAAAATGTCTCTGAATGGTTGATTTCCTTCAGGTGAACAGCAATAGAAGAACCAAGTGTTCTGTGATGGATCTTAGTTAATTGCAGAATATACAATTGAGGGTGAAAGAATTCAGCTACTTCTGAATAAAATCCTCTTATAATTAAAAATCTATTAGAAAGAACAGTCCTAATTTTTGGTTATGTGTCTTGAAAATTTGCCAGAGATTTAAAAGTCTTTCATCATTGCACAGGCTTCTAGGCTTTAACAGTCCCTTAGCTCCTCAGTTGATTTTATGTCCTAAACCAAAATTACTTCTTTAGGTTTTCTTTCTCTTTTTATGTCACCTAATTTAGTAAGATTTTGGGAGATGCTTATTCTGATTATGCTTCTGTTATTTAATTTTGTGATCTACTGTAACAATTATGTTTTCTGCAAACAGCTTCTAAGTAGAAAGAAAACTGTTTTTGAGACTTCTCTGGGAGCTTTCCGTTTTATGCCTGTCTCTTTTGATCTCAAGGTTGTCCAAAGAATTATGTAGTATTAATGGACATCAAGAACAAGGCAGGACTTAAGCTCCTTTCTCTATTGGATTCAATTAAGAGAGCTCATCCAATTACTATCTCTATTTGCTTAGAGATTATCAGTTAGTGATAATAGTTTTTCCAAGGGCAGCATCTCAAGCTCTTGTGTCTTCTTTATATTTCTGGCATTTCATCCTAGGCTAAATCTATTTGAACTTTCTTCACATAGAGGAAGACTCTCTTAAAGAAAAACAGCAAATTTTCACTGGGGTACATATTTGAATATCAAACATTTTACTTCTTGCAATTATACTTCTAATTTTGAACACGCGGAACTGAACAGAAATCTGGCAAGAATCAACTCTATCCATATAGGTCTGATCCCTGTTGCTTACCTTGGCACATTTAAAATGAGCAACAGGAAAATTATAGTGCTATGACAAAGTATATAAACCTCTGGATGTTGGTGCCAAGTTGTCTGACTCTTACTACCCAAGTCCGACAAAAGTTACTTAATTTCTCTAAATGTCTGTGTTCTCACCTGTGTGCTGATGTGCTCAGTTGTGGCCGACTTTTTGCAACCCCATGGACTGTAGCCCGCCAGCTTCCTCTGTGCATCAAATTCTCCAGGCAAGAATACTGGAAGCACAGGTGAAAACTGAAACCACCTTATCAAATTGCTAGGCCTAGAGGAAAGCATTCAGTGATAACCATTATTATTCTTTATACCAGTTATTATAAACTATAGGCAATGACAATAATTGCACACAATATATGTGGGTTTTTAAAAAATGATGAATATGAATTGCCTTTTATATTTTTAGAAAGTGAGGAAGTGGAGAAGAGCAAGGAAACTTAGAGCTGAATTTAAAATCAGCATCTTTAGAAGCAACATCATGTATTGGTTAAGAACATGGTATCTTGAATTTAAAAGCCTGGATTCAAATCCCAGCTCTGCTATTTACTAGATCTTAGTAGGACTTGAATGAGCTATTTGACCTCTCTGTGCTTGTTTCCTCTTTCTGAAATGGGAGATAATTATAGTGCTAACCTCTTATAGTTGTTGCAAATATTTAATTATTTTTTCTTAGAGCAGGGGCTTCTCAGGTGGTGCTAGTGGGAAAAAAAAACCTGCCTACATTGCAGGAAACATAAATGATGAGGGTTTGATTCCTGGATCAGGAAGATCCCCTGGAGGAGGCATGGCAAGCCACTCCAGTATTCTTGCCTAAAGAATCCCCGTGGACAGAGCAACCTGGTGGGCCACAGACATAGGGTCGGGAATAGTCAGACACGACTGAAGTAACTTAGCAAAGCAATGCCTGTCAGGGCTGGCTTCATGGTCTTGTGACCTGGGCAGTTGATCAAGCCACCCCAGTCAGAACAAACCCATGCTTGGTTTATTGATGCTGCTGCTACTGCTAAGTTGCTTCAGTTGTGTCCTACTCTGTGCGACCCCACAGATGACAGCCCACCAGGCTCCCCCGTCCCTGGGATTCTCTTGGCAAGAACACAGGAGTGGGTTGCCATTTCCTTCTCCAATGCATGAAAGTGAAAAGTGAAAGTGACATCGCTCAGTCGTGTCCGACTCTTCACGACCTCATGGACTGCAGTCCACCAGGCTCCTCCGTCCATGGGATTTTCCAGGCAAGAGTACTGGAGTGGGGTGCCATTGCCTTCTCCAATATGCTGTCTTAATAATTTCTTATTATTCCTGATATTTTAAGCATGCTTGAAAGCAGAAGAGACCCACACAATGTGCATGATCTCTTTGTTCCTTGTTGCTGCATAAGCATAGACCATTTGCAGGGCCCCATGAGCAAGAATCCCAGTGGACCCAGATGCACGGGAGATCAGTGAGACGCTAAGTCAGTACAAGGTAACTACAATTGAATGAGCTATTTGACCTCTCTGTGCTTGTTTCCTCTTTCTGAAATGGGAGATAATTATAGTGCTAACCTCTTATAGTTGTTGCAAATATTTAATTATTTTTTCTTAGAGCAGGGGCTTCTCAGGTGGTGCTAGTGGGAAAAAAAAACCTGCCTACATTGCAGGAAACATAAATGATGAGGGTTTGATTCCTGGATCAGGAAGATCCCCTGGAGGAGGCATGGCAAGCCACTCCAGTATTCTTGCCTAAAGAATCCCCGTGGACAGAGCAACCTGGTGGGCCACAGACATAGGGTCGGGAATAGTCAGACACGACTGAAGTAACTTAGCAAAGCAATGCCTGTCAGGGCTGGCTTCATGGTCTTGTGACCTGGGCAGTTGATCAAGCCACCCCAGTCAGAACAAACCCATGCTTGGTTTATTGATGCTGCTGCTACTGCTAAGTTGCTTCAGTTGTGTCCTACTCTGTGCGACCCCACAGATGACAGCCCACCAGGCTCCCCCGTCCCTGGGATTCTCTTGGCAAGAACACAGGAGTGGGTTGCCATTTCCTTCTCCAATGCATGAAAGTGAAAAGTGAAAGTGACATCGCTCAGTCGTGTCCGACTCTTCACGACCTCATGGACTGCAGTCCACCAGGCTCCTCCGTCCATGGGATTTTCCAGGCAAGAGTACTGGAGTGGGGTGCCATTGCCTTCTCCAATATGCTGTCTTAATAATTTCTTATTATTCCTGATATTTTAAGCATGCTTGAAAGCAGAAGAGACCCACACAATGTGCATGATCTCTTTGTTCCTTGTTGCTGCATAAGCATAGACCATTTGCAGGGCCCCATGAGCAAGAATCCCAGTGGACCCAGATGCACGGGAGATCAGTGAGACGCTAAGTCAGTACAAGGTAACTACATTACATCAAATATATTATGTCTATGACTGGCTAAGTGTGAGAAGTGTCAAGCTTGCTGACAACCCCAAGAGACCACAGTTTTTATTCAAATCAGAACTTTTTTCAAAGGCAGAAAGAAGGCAATGACATTCTAAGAAATACAGTGACCAAAAACTCTATCATATTCATTCTTACTCGTGTTACTTCCTTGTATTGAACTACTTACACTGAGAATAATGACGTTAAGAAAAGGAAAGACCTCACAGTTCTTTTACTTGTCAATCTGGCCTTATTCATTAGTAAACTAAAGGTAGAGACATTGATAGAAGTAAAAACAGCTGAATTATTTTTGTTCAGTGCTTTTTTTTGGTCTAGCAAGAAAGAAATACATGAACACACGTGACCTGTGAGAGGTAGGAATTGTCTAGTTTCGATGATTGTGCAGATGCGTGCTCTTATATTTTCAGGGTTGGTATTGTACAATATAAAAGTGGACAATAAAATCAATGCTTTTTTAAAGATGATTTCTTCTTTACTTAGAATGACATTAAGTAGCAAGTGAAAAGCGCCAAGACAAGTGAAGAGACAGACTATGAAACGAAAGAAAGATCTATATATTTTAATATATTTTATGGCATTTTTACCTGATTTTTGAACAAGGGACTCTGAATTACTATTTTTCACAGGGTCCAACAAGCTTATATAGCTAGGCCCCTTACCTGTCACATACAATGTGCTACATACTTATATCTCTATATCTATATACTTTATGAAAGAATCACTAGTAGTTCCAAATTTTTGTATTGGAATATGGCACTCTTAAAAGGAAAATCTAGAATTTCTATCCCTGGAATAAAAGTATTCAGACAAGGAAAGATGACTCAGTTTCAGAAACTTTCCCTGTGAGTTTTACATTCTTCCTGGGGCAGACACACCCATTGTTTCTAGATTGGAAGGTTTTTCTTCTATACTACAGATGGTTCAAAATAGCCAGATGTAGAAGGTCCATATTGCACACTTAGATTGTTTCTTTTACCATCTTTTCAGTGTTCCCCCAAAGAACTCTACAGCTCTCGAATGCATTATTTCATGTGAGCCCTGAAACCCTCGTGAATTAGGCAATGGCAAAGTTAAAAAATAATATATGTGGCTTGCTAGTTAACAGGAGTCCCTGGAGAGGCATCACCTGCTGAGCTCATCTCAACACAAGGTCTGACCCCTAAGCCTCACAGATTCAGAAAGCAGACAGTGTCAATGTCTCAAAGCTTTATTGGACTTAGGCATGCTGATTCACATCAGCTAAATCCACAGGAGAATGAAGTATGAAATACAGAATGCCATGCTATAATTTATAGAAAGAAATGTAACTTTCCAGTGCACCAGAACATTCTCTCGCTGTAAAGAAGCATCCTGGGAGGCTAGATTATCAGAAGGTAGCTTGTGAGCATGAAATCAGAACAAGGAGAGTTGGCTGGATAGCTCATATGTTTCAGGGCGTCAGGCTCCAATGGTCTGATAGATCTGTCTCAACAATAAGCAGAATTGGGCATGCTTGCCTCATTTTATCTTCCTAGGACATTTTGTTTCCCAGTCAGTGCTGGAAGCATAGTGATAATTCATGCCTTCCTTTCTCTCACTCCTTGCTGACTGATTCATTTTCTGATGAACTCTTTCTTTCTTGAGATATGTGACTTATTACAATATAGTAACAGCTGGGTTCTTTTCCCTTCTGCTTCTGGCATAGGGAATACTTTTTCTTCGATAAGGTGTGTTTCATATGAAAGGGATCTCATATAACTTGTGGCAGTTTTAAGGTTTAACTCTTGGCTTTTAGGACTGTATTTTTTCTAACCCTGCCTTCAGGCAGTTCTGTCTTCATTTCACAAAACAAAAAACAGTCTCAGGGAATGTTAGTAGGTTGATTTGGAGAAGGAATCCACATGTTGACTTTGCTTCAGGGAGAGAAGAGATTTTATTTGTTTGGATGCAGGTATAACAGTCTTCATCCTACTATGTTATACTCTACCACATCTGCCTACTTGAAATGTAAACGTTTTGTAATTTTAAGGCAGCATCATAATGATTTCCTCCCAATCTCCTTGACTTGACCTACAAAATACTACCAAATCTTCCTCTTAGCTCTCTTTCTGACTTCATTTACTCTCTCCCCCACTTACTCTTCTTTAGCTACACTCACATATTCTGGCCTCAGGGATTTTACACGTGCTTTTCCCTCTTCCTGGAATGTTCTTCCCTCACATCCGCCCTGTGTTCCGCTCTTTCGGTTTACTCAGAACTCCATTCAAATTAAATCCTCATCTAAAATTACAGCACCATTATCCCCATCCCAGTACCACACGCCTTACTTTTCTCATGACACTTCACACTAAGTGATTATGTCTCACTTAAATTTTACATACTCATTTTTGGCTTATTTTATTGTCTGACTCTCCCACTGGAACATAAGCTTCAAAGGAGACTTGTTTGTTTTTTCGCTGCTATATTCTGTCTTTTAAACAATCTCTACCACACTGGAATACCATGGAATAAAAATGTGCACAGAGGGCACTTAGCATCACTTCTGATCTTTAGTAAGTAGGTGATAAATGTTACTTAGTTGTCTAACATCCATGCACTAATTGGCTTATTTATTAAGCAAGTTTCTCTTGAATTGTCATTCTGGGTACAGAATTATTGTTGTTTAGTTGCTAAGTTGTGTCCGACTCTTTTGTGACCCCATGGACAATAACCTGGCAGCCTCCTCTGTACATGGGAATTTCTCAAGTGAGAATACTGGAAGGGGTTTCCATTTTCTTCTGCAGAGTATCTTCCCAGCCCAAGGACAGGGCCTGCATTTCTTGCATTGTAGGCAGATTCTTTACCACTGAGCCACCTGAGAAAGTTCTTGGTACACAGTAAATGTTTGTTAAATATATGTTGAATGAAAAAATATATAAATGAATAATAAACTACTATGGAAGTTGAGAGGAGGAAAAGATGACTTCCAATTGGATCAAATATCAGAAAAGTATTCATGAAGAATGTAGCATTTGGACTAGGACTTGAGGGGGTGCATTTGATTTATTCTGTGGATATGAAGATAAAAGATATTCAATATACATTTATTACATGTTCTTTAGCACTCTATGTTCTGCAATTTTAACATCTGATAGCCATCCTAGGAAGTAAGCTCCCTAAGAGCAGAGACTGTTTCTATATATTTGCTTTGAGTTATATAATCTAGTATCTTGATATACCTAGTATGTGTATGTATGTCTGTATGTTGTTATTTATATGTATGTGTATGTATACATATATATTTCATTCATAATAGGTTGATATATAGTTGATCCTTGAGCAGCATGAGAGTCAGAGATGCTGATCCATTGTGAAAATATGAGTATCACTTATAGTCAGCCTTCCCTGTATGTGATACCTCTGTATCAGAGGATCCATACCCATGAATTCAACTAATTGTGGTTGAGGCAGTACTGTGGTATTTACTAGTGAAAAAATTTGCATTGTAAGTGTACCCATGCATTTCAAACCACTTGAAACCCTAGTCCATGGGGTCACAAAGAGTTGGACAGGACCAAGCAACTAATACACATTCCCAAGGAATGATTTCCTATTATAAACATATATGGTTTTAAATTATCCTAAGATATTACCTTAGGGTCAACAGTGTATGTAATAAATGCATATATACAAACAAACTGTAAAATGTTACAAAATTTACAAAAGATGAGATTTTGATAAATATGACACTGAAGATTTTAAGTGTAGAGGTGAGATAGAAGTTAGGCTTATGTTTTGATTGTGGCTGTGAGTTGGTATTACGATTGTCAATGAGATTAAAACCTCATTTGTCAATTTAGAAGATCCTTTTTTCCCTATAGGGGAAAGTTGGAGTAATTAATATGTGCACGATTTAGAATGAGTTTCAAGTTAGCATAAAGGTTTATAATGGAATGTTGATGTTAGTACATTTACCTCATAATCATTTTTTAAAATCAGAGTTTCAAAAAAATCAGTGGTCAAAATGGCTCAGAAAGTTTGAATAATTTCCCTAATGATGCGATGAGACTTTTTGTCTTGTGAGGCATTTGATAGTTAAGCTCTGAACCACAGTATTACCTTGCTGCTGCTGTCACTTCAGTTGTGTCCAACCCTGTGTGACCCCAGAGATGGCAGCCCACCAGGTTCCACCATCCCTGGGATTCTCCAGGCAAGAACACTGGAGTGGGTTGCCATTTCCTTCTCCAATGCATGAAAGTGAAAAGTGAAAGAAGTCGCTTAGTCGTGTCCGACTCTACCAAGCTCCTCCATCCATGGGATTCTCCAGGCAAGAGTACTGGAGTGGGGTGCCATTGCCTTCTCCAACAGTATTACCTTAGGATAATTTAAAACCATATATGTTTATAATAGGAAATCATTCCTTAGGAATGTGTATTACTTGCTTGGTCCTGTCCAACTCTTTGCGACCCCATGGACTATAGCCACCAGGCTCCTCTGTTCATGGGACTCTCCAGGCAAGAATCCTGGAGTGGATTGCCATTTCCTTTGCCAGGGGATTTTCCTGACCCAGGGGTCGAACCTAGGTCTCCTGCATTGCCGGCAGATTCTTTACCATCTGAGCCACCAGGGAAATACTCCTATACAATAGACACTGATATTTCTTATACCTCCATTAGCCATAGGTGCAATGCATGATTTAAATATTATTTATCTTAATAGCCAAGTCATTCAGCTAGTATGTGGCTGAAGGGGAACTTAGAGCCAGAAGTTATAATTCTAAATATGATTTTTATTTCACCTCAACACAACAACCATGCAAGGAAAAATGTCTAGTTTTTCCTTGAGAGATATTTTTCCCCCTCCTTACATGGGCATCTAGTTATCAAAGAGCAGATTTTCAAACTGTTTCCTTGGAGATAACCAACTGTAATGGTCATTCCAGCACAAATACAAGGGCAGATTTACCAGGTCTACACACTTCATCAGTTTACCTGGCAGAGCATGAAATGCAGTGAAGACTTAACTAACTTTTAGGTTAATTATTCCCTTTTACATTTTGCACTTTTAAAATGACATATGGTAGTACTTGATTTTACAACCAGCTAGCACAAAATGTTTATAAATTATATGTAATAAATTATAATTTTCCAAATCTAGCTGAGTCAGAAAGCATGGCGTGGTTAATTAAACAGACAACTCAACCAATGATGTAGTGTTAGAAATTTGTGGCAATAGAAGAATTGCACATCACAAGATTCTATTTACTTTCCCTGCAAGCCAAAATTTATAGGAATATTATAAGACACATAGAATTTTATTGGACTTTTAATCACCCACATTCTAATCTGTGGTACATTGCTTTTTGCAGAATAATTAATTACAGGCTTCCCTGGTGGCTCAAATGGTAAAGAATCTGCCTGCAATGCAAGAGACCTGGGTTCAGTCCCTGGGTTGGGAAGATCCCCTGAAGAGGGAATGGCTACCCACTCTAGTATTCTTGCCTAGAGAATTTCATGGACAGAAGAGCCTGGTGAGCTGTAGTCCATAGGGTCACAAAGAGTCGGGCATGACTGAGTGACTTTCACTTTCACTTATGTGCAGTTCATTTAGTGGTAGTCAATAAATTAGGGAAATTCTGGATGAAACTTAAAGGTTAGTGAAGAGTACCAAAGAAGGCCAGCATCAGATTAGATGGTGGTTTCAGAACTTGAGAAGAAAGCAAAGTAAGGAAAAGCCAGTGCTCTGCATGGTCTATCTTGGCTATTTTGGACAGCAATTCCTTTGAATATCCATAGGTTTACCTTTTGTATGTTTCCCCTTAGTTTTGATATTTACAAATTTATTTAGGAAAATGAAAGTTACCATGAAACTATATTACTCTAGATATATTTCCAACCACTTATTCAGCATACATTTTTTATGTATTTATTCTTGCAAAATCTTATAGATATGGGTTGATGAAGATTTCAAAGTCATTATGCTTCAAGGAACTTTCTATGTAAGTAGATCTGGATAGTAATTCTCTGTGATGGTTAATTTTATGTGTCAAATTGATTCAGGGCTTTCCTGTGAATACATTTTTTAAGATGAGTTTGTGCACGCATGCTAAGTTGCTTCAGTCGTGTCCAGCTCTTTGTGACCCCATGGACTGTAGCCCACCAAACTCCTCTGTCCATGTGATTCTCCAGGCAAGAATGCTGGAGTGGGTTGCCATGCCCTCCTCCAGTGGATCTTCCTGATCTGGGATCAAACCTGCATCTTCTGCAGCTCCTGCATTGCAGGAAGATTTTTTACCATTGAATTACCAGGGAAGCCCCTTTGGTAACTGAGGTTATCAGTTAAATCAGTAGACTTTGTGTAAAGCAGATGGGCCTCATCCAATCAGTTGAAAGCCTTAATAGAAAAGAATTAACTTTCAGGGAAGAAGAAGGAATTCTGCCGGTGAGCTGCTTTTGGACTTGAATGCAACTTTTTGAGTCTCCAGCCTGCTGGACTATTCTGCAGATTTTGACTTAACAAATTCTGCAAGCTTGTGGGCCTCAGAAAACTGTTTTTCTGTGTACACACACACACACACACACACACACACACACACACACACACCCTGTTCATTCTGATATTTCTCTGGAGAGCTCTATCTAATATACTCTGTATAAGCCAGGTGGGAAGCATCACTAATGAAGTGACAGTTTGTTTTAATTAATCACTTTTATTACAACAGTGATTTTTATTTAGATAGTGCTCTACAAATTTACTGGGCTTTCCAGTTGGCTCAGTGGTAAAGAATCCACCTGTCAATGTAAGAGACACAGGAGAACTGGGTTGAATCCTTGGGTAGGGAAGATCCCCTGGAGAAGGAAATGGTAACCCACTCGAGTATTCTTTCCTAGGAAATTCTGTGGACAAGGAGCCTGGTGGGCTACAGTCCAGAGGGTCACAAAGAGTTGGACACCACTGAGTGACTGCGTACACATGCACTACAAATTTATTATCATCTATGGTTTTCAGAGGGTTTTCACATGAATTTTCTCTTTTGTGGTTTATAAAACTTTGAACAGAAAATTAGGACAGAGTAAAATTAACCCAACTTTATAGATTCGGACGTGTTATCCAGAGAGATTTTTACTGATTGATAATCAGCTGTGAAGTGATAACATTGACTTTAGTACTTAGATTTCCTTCTTCACAGTGTAAACCCATTGATGATATATTACTGCATCTTTGGAGAATGTGAGAATGTGAAGTCATGGCAGTGTATATCAGTATCATATCAGAATAATGAAAACTGATTTTAAAAAGAACAACTATGGGCCTTATTGTAAGAAAAGCATTAAAAAGAAAATCTTCAAATTGCACAGGGAAATGTCAGTTGAAGCCACAGGAGATGGATACTTCTAATGCATCATTGGGACAGCCAAGGGTACTTTCTTGTATTGGTTCAGGTAGTAGGGGAGATTCTCTTTTAACCCTGTGCTTGAGTCTTATGCTTTTTATTGGAAGCAGAGAGAATCAGCATAGAAATGTTTTTAGAACCTTGGAAATCAGGAATACTAAATAATGTTTTGTTAGAAATATGTATGATATCAGTGCTTTTATTATTCACAGAGCTCAGCTAAGTGTTGATCCTTAACATCAGAAATTAGTACCTTGGATGCATTTCTTTTAAGGCAGCATCTTTGAAAAAATCTTAACTTTATCTTGGCTTGCTGAAAACCTGGCATAGGACAATAAAATCAGTTAGGCATAAATAATTTAAGTACTATGAATTATCCTATCAGAGTTAATTTCTACCATAGTTTCTTCCAGCTCCTGTTACTTTCTCTTGTGATGCTGTGCTACCTCTTTTTTTTTTTTTATGTTTTCTATTATAGCCCTAAACTTTGGCTTTGACTATGAATAGATCAGTAAAAGTCTTTAACCAAGGGATTTTAATGTGAAGTTAGTTTTTGGAAGTCTGCTCCTTACTGTCTCATCAACAGCAATGATTATTATCTGAAAACAAAAATGCATGTAGAATATTAATTTGAAGAATCAAGAGAATGCAAAGTAGAAAACATTTGATATTGGTGTTGACTTTGAAAATGAGCTGATCCACACCGTGCTGGTGGTTAGAAGCTGTCAGCCACCATGCTTGATTCATCTCTGCCTCGCCTCATCCTGGCCTACAGAGTGTACCAGACCCAGAGAAGGTACTAACTCATTGTTCCATGTATGAACAGATATTTAATGCCAATGAAAGGCTGTTTCTGAGTCATACTCTTCAAACGTATAGGGCAAACTGGGCAGTAGACATGTTCCAAGTTAGCCTTAGTGAATAAAACAGCTCTTGCTCAAAGTCTTGCTTGGTGATTCCTAAGTTGTGTTCTCCTCTTTGCAACCCCATGGCCTATAGCGCTCCAGGCTCCTTTCTGCACGGGTTTCTCCAGGCAGGAATACTGGAATGAGTTGCCATTTCCTTCTCTAGGATATCTTCTGGAACCCATGTCTCCTGCATTGGCAGGCAGATTCTTTACAACTGAGCCACCAAGGAAGCCTGTGCTTGAGGTTAAAAAGACAGTGGGGGTATCTGAAATGCCTTTCTCTTGCAGTGTGCTTTATCTGTATAACTGAAAGGAATTCCTAGGTTAGGGACATTTCAGATTTCATGGATGTTTAACAGCTTCCTATACCTACTATAATGTTTTCTAAATGTTAACATAATTAGAACTCTTTTTATAGCCAAGGGAAAGTGGGCCACTTATCTCTTTGTGATGCTAATCAGCCTGCAACTCAGCTATTGCTGGTCTAGTGTATGTACCTCAAAATGCAGTAGATTTGAACAAAACCTGTCACAGGTTTTTGAGGCAGGGTTATTAGGTGACAAGTGAATTCTTCTGTTTCTAAAACAGGACATTTGCTGCATGGGAAGTGCGTAGTTAGGAGTCAGGAGACCAGGATTCTACTCTAGAAGCTATGTGGGGTTTGCATGATATTTTTTTTCTCTGACTTAAATTTCCTTTTCTATCATTATTATGAAGAGATGGGTTTAAGTACTCTTTAAAGTTACCTCTGACTAAATGATCTCTTGGTTTGCTAAAGAGTTTTCCAGATGAGTGTTAACTCCAGGTATTAGAATGTGTGATCTTGCAATTGAGTTTAGAGATTAAGTTTTGGAGCCTATTAAACTTTCTACAGGTATTATCACCACCACATACAATAATAGTAATAGTTCTTTCCTTATAATGGAACTAATAGTTCCTTCCTTATAATGTTATTGTAAGGATTAACATACACATTGCATTTTAAATGATTAGCAAATAGCTAGGTTCAGTTCAGTAGCTCAGTCGTGTCCGACTCATTGCGACCCCATGAATCGAGCATGCCAGACCTCCCTGTCCGCCACCAACTCCCAGAGTTCACCCAAACTCATGTCCATCGATTCCGTGATGCCATCCAGCCATCTCATCCTCGGTCGTCCCCTTCTCCTCCTGCCCCCAGTCCCCTCAGCATCAGAGTCTTTTCCAATGAGTTGACTCTTCAGATGAGGTGGCCAAAGTATTAGAGTTTCAGCTTTAGCATCATTCCTTCCAAAGAAATCCCAGGGCTGATCTCCTTCAGAATGGACTGGTTGGATCTCCTTGCAGTCCAAGGGACTCTCAGGAGTCTTCTCCAACACCACAGTTCAAAAGCATCAATTCTTTGGTGCTCAGCTTTCTTCACAGTCCAACTCTCACATCCATACAGGACCACTGGAAAAACCATAGCCTTGACTAGACGGACCTTAGTTGGCAAAGTAATGTCTCTGCTTTTCAATATGCTGTCTAGGTTGGTCATAACTTTTCTTCCAAGGAGCAAATGTCTTTAATTTCATGGCTGCAGTCACCATCTGTAGGTTCAGATGCATCATAGCTAGGTTCAGGTAACACTAAATAAATATTGTTTATTAGGAGAAATGAAGTGAAGTGAAGTGAAGTTGTATTGCTAGGTCATGTCCGACTCTTTGCGACCCCATGGACTGTAGCCTACCAGGCTTGTCCATCCATGGGATTTTCCAGGCAAGAGTACTGGAGTGGGTTGCCATTTCCTTTTCCAGTTATTAGGAGAGGGGAGAAATTATTGCTAAACATTCAAAATCAAATGACAGTTTAACCTTCATAGTAACAAATCAAATGCAATGAAAAATAATTATTCCAAACCTACACTGTGGGTGTGTATCACTGACCTCCATACAAAATATGAATGTAGAAAAGTCAATTTTCTATTCTAAAGCATATAGAATATTTAAGGTAGTTTTTTGAACACCAAAATATGATTTTTGATTAGGAGTAACAAGGAAGGCTTACATATGTAAATGCTTCTTAAAACTTAAAAAGAACATAAACTACATATTTTTACTTGTGGAAAATGATATTGTTGTTAAGTCACTAAGCTGTGTTAGACTCCTTATGACACGATGGACTATAGACCACTAGACTCCTCTGTCCATAGAGTTTCCCAGGCAAGGATCCTGGAGTGGGTTGCCTCCTCCAGGAGATCTTCCTGATCTAGGGGTTGAACCCACATCTCCTGTGTCTCCTGCATTAGCAGGTGGATTCTTTATTGCTGAGCCACCATGTACACACACAACTGATATATATATATACACCAGAGAAGAAAATGTGTGCATCTGGCAATGTGTTTATCAGTTATTATTTTTTAATATCTTCCCAAATGATCCATATTCCTAAGTTTGAAAAAACAAAATAAGTGAAATATCTCTTTCACCTGGCCTCATTTAGCCACCTATATCCATTCAATCCCCTCAAGTTTCCCCCACAAAATTTAACTGGTTTTATTAGATTCTTCTGTGTTTTTCCAGGATTTCCTTATTCAAACAATTCTTACCTTTTGTTTTCAGAAATGGTAGCATATTCCACAGATTTATATATTTTGCTTTTAGATATATTTTATATTTTACAACTCTTTCTGCATGGGGGCATTTTGAATTAATATTTTCCAAAAATCCCAGCAGCTCTTCTTCCAGTGAGACTTTGACACTCTTCCTTTCAAGAAATAATCCTTATTCCTTTTGTGTGAATCTGAACAGACTTGTGACCATGGAGGAAGTGATACATGACTGATGTATATCTATTAATGTCTTTGTTCAGCCATTACAACAAAATGTTGTTTATGAATATACAATTCTAGTTTCAGCATTTTTTCCCATCAACACCTTACATGTATTATTCCATTGTGTTTTGTTTCTAGTGTTCAGATATTGTCAAAATGGATATCAATTTGATACTTTATCTTTGTGAGTGCCATTTTTTTTCTGGAAAATTTTATATGTTTTTTTTTTTTCAATTTGTTTCTAGTCACTCAGTCATGTGCAACTCTTTGCAACCCCGTGAACTACAGCAGGCCAGGCTTCCCTGTCTTTCACCATTTTCCCCAAGCTTGCTCAGACTCATGTTCATGGAGTCTGTGAAGCCATCCAACCATCTCGTCTTCTGTCATCCCCTTCTTCTCCTGCCCTCAGTCTTTCATAGCAACAGGGTCTTTTCCAATGAGTTGGCTCTTCACATCAAGTGGCCAAAGTATTGGAGCTTTAGTTTCAGCATCAGTCTTTCCAATGAATATTAAAGATTGATTTCCTTTAGGATTAACAGGTTTGATCTTGTAGTCCAAGGAAATCTCAAGACTCTTCTCCAATGGCACAGTTTAAAATCATCAATTATTTGATGCTCAGCCTTCTTTATGGTGCAATTCTCACATCCAAACATGACAACTGGTCATAACTCTGACTAGACAGATTTTGTCAGCAAAGTAATATGTCTGGTTTTTAATATGCTGTCTAGGATTGTCATAACTTTTCTTCCAAGGAGTAAGCATCTTTTAACGTCATGGCTGCAGTCCACCTGGTCTGCAGTCCACCATGGTCTGCAGTCCATGACGACAGACCACCAGGCTCCTCCATCTCTGGAAGTTTCACCATCTGCAGTGATTTTGGAACCCCAAAAAGAAAGTCTATCATTGTTTCCATTGTTGCCCCATCTATTCACCATGAAGGGATGGGACCAGATGCCATGATCTTGGTTTTCTGAATGTTGAGTTTAAGCCAACTTTTTAACTCTCCTCTTTCCCTTTCATCAAGAGGCTCTTTAGTTCTTCACATTCTGCCATAATGGTGGTGTCATCTGCATATCTGAGGTTATTGATATTTCTCCTGGCAATCTTGATTACAGCTTGTGCTTCTTCTACCTAGCATTTCTCATGATGTACTCTGCATATAAGCTAAATAAGCAGAGTGACAATAAGCAGCCTTGACATATTCCTTTCCCAATTTGGAACCAATCCACTGTCCCATGTCTGGATCTAACTATTGCCTCTTGACTTGCATACAGGTTTCACAGGAGGCAGGTAAGGTGGTCTGGTATTCCCATCTCTTGAAGAATTTTCCACAGTTTGTTGTGATCTACACAGTCAAAGGCTTTAATGTAGTCAATGAAGTAGGAGCAGGTGTTTTACAGAATTATCTTGCTTTTTCTGTGATCCAAACAGATGTTGGCAAATTCATCTCTGGTTCCTCTGCCTTTCCTAAATCCAGCTTGTACATCTGGAAGTTCTTGGTTCACATACTATTGAAGCTAATCTTGGAGGATTTTGAATATTACTTTGCTGGCATATGAAATCGGAGAAGGCAATGGCACCCCACTCCAGTACTCTTGCCTGGAAAATCCCACGGGTGGAGGAGCCTGGTAGGCTGCAGTCCATGGGGTTGCTAAGGGTCAGACACGACTGAGTGACTTCACTTTCACTTTTCACTTTCATGCATTGGAGATGGAAATAGCAGCCCACTCCAGTGTTCTTGCCTGGAGAAACCCAGGGATAGGGGATGCTGGTGGGCTGCCGTCTATGGGGTCACGCAGAGTCGGACACGACTAAAGTGACATAGCAGCAGCAGCAGCAGGAGCAGCAGCATGTGAAATGTGTGCCATTGAGCGGTGGTTTGAACATTCTTTGGCATTGCCTCTCTTTGGGATTGGAATCAAAACCGACCTTTCCAGTCCTGTGGCCACTGCTGAGTTTTCCAAGTTTGCTGGCCTAATTAGTGCAGCCCTTTCACAGCATCATCTTTTAGGATTTGAGATAGCTAAGCAGGAATTCCATCACCTCTACTAGCTTTGTAGTTATACTGCCTAATGCCCACTTGACTTCACACTCCAAGATGTCTGGCTCTACGTAAGTGATCACACCATCATGGTTATCTGGGGCATTAAGATCTTTCTTGTACAGTTCTTCTGTGTATTCTTGCTACCTCTTCTTAATATCTTCTGCTTCTGTTAGGCTCATACCATTTCTGCCCTATATTGTACCCAACTTTACATGAAATGTTCCATTGGTATCTCTAATTTTCTTGAAGAACTCTGTGCTACTACTGCTGCTGCTAAGTCGTTTCAGTCGTGTCTGACTCTGTGTGACCTCATAGACGGCAGACCACCAGGCTCCTCCATCCCTGGGATTCTCCAGGCAAGAGCACTGGAGTGGGTTGTCATTTCCTTCTTTAATGCACGAAAGTGAAAAGTGAAAGTGAAGTCGCTCAGTCGTGTCCTACTCTTAACAGACCCAATGACTGCAGCCTGCCAAACTCCTCCACCCATTGGGTTTTCCAGGCAAGAGTACTGGAGTGGGTTGCCATTGTCTTCTCTGGAAGAAATCTCTAGTCTTTCTTCTATTGTTTTCCTCTATTTTTCTGCATTGTTTACTTGAAATACTTTATCTCTCCTTGCTATTCTTATTTTAACCTTTAATTCTGATAAATTTTTACTCATGTTTTAGAAATTATTATTTCATTTTCTTCTACATATTTACCATTCGCAGACACCTGTTATGTATATCTTAAATTTTCTTTTGAAATTTTTGATCTGTTTTGCCATTCCTGATGACTTTTGAAAGAGTACCTTGATTTCATCTTCAAGGATACAATTTTGTTTTCCTAATTATAATGCACTTTGTTATATATCTTGCCTATTAGCTTCCATAGACAGAGGGGCCTGGTAGGATACAGTCCATGGGGTCACAGAGTCAGACACAACTGAGCGACTTCACATTCACATTCACATTAGCTTCTTTATATCTTTGAAACTGTATTTCCAATGTGTCCTATTTGATATTACTGATATCTTCACTTATTTCTTTTGGGGTATTTTTAAATGCTAATTTTAAAATGTTAAACTATCTTATCAATATTTATTACTCATCTGATATACTCTTCATTCTTTTGCTCTTTCACTTTTTGCTCTCTTTTGCTTTTTCTCTCTCCTTTAAACTGTAGTCGTACTGCTTAAACATCTGGTTACTCTTGCTTGTGAGCTCATTTTATCCTAGGAGTATCAACTATTTTTGAGACGGATAGTGTATGACTTTATAGTCTGGGCTGGACTGTCCACTCTTGTTGTACTCATTAGAAGGACAACTGTGTTCCTTGGAAACTTCTGTCTTGGCCCAGGGCACTGATGTCTTATAGGAAGCTTGCTCCCTTTGTTTTATTTGCCATTTATGTTAATAGATAAAGTATCAATATAAAAAATCAACAGTGTCCATACAAAGTCAGGAGTAACTTTCAGAAAAAAAAGACAAACACTGTTCATGTCTGTGTCTCTGATGACTTTTGCATTATCATGTACATGGCTCAACAAATGTTGGGTGAGTAAATGAACAATCTGTAAATTCAATTCAGTTGCATTAAAATTTCTAGTATGAATTTGTGAAGTAATTTGCCAAAATAATTCTAATGCTTTTACAGGATTATCAAGACTAATCAATAGAAATGTGGTTTAATATGGTCATATTGAAAACGGAGAACTTCTCTTGTTCAATAGAATGGTACATTATGAAACCATAGTAACAGAAATAGCCAGCATTGTGTAATAATGAACAAACAGATTATAGTTGATAAGAGATCAAGAATGGAGCACTCAGAAACATTTTCATGGTAATAAAGACAGTTTATAAATCAACTGGGGCTTCCATGGTGGCCCAGATGGTAAAGAATCTGCCTGCAATGCAGGAGATCCAGGTTCAATCCACTGGGTAGGGAAGATGCCCTGGAGAAGGAAATAGCAACCCATGCCAGTATTCTTGCCTAGAGAATTCCATGGATAGAGGAGTCTAATGGGCTACATTTCATGGGGTAGCAAAGAGTCAGACATAACTGAGCAACTAACACTTTCACTTATACACCCATTAGCTTTTTGTATTCCTCTTTCCATAAAATTCATATGCATAAATGTCTTCATTTTTCCATAGGGATTCTGTTGGTTTCTTTTCATCTTCCATTTTGAAGGAGTTCATTGGTATTAGTTTTATAAATAAGTCCCTTGTCAGTTTTAAACATGAAAAGTGTCTTCTAGTCTATCACTTTTCTTTTAAATAGGTCATTCAAGTGATGTTAAAGTTAACTCCAGGAGACTAAAAGAGAATGCTGCAGTTTTTCAGAGAAAGTTTTTACTTGAAGATGTGATAAAAGACACTCTTAGAATAAAATGTACTTAATTATTGAGCTTAAGGCAAATGTTGGTGAAATGTTAGGATGA
>SJYC01097763.1:0-26141 GCA_006408675.1 Madoqua kirkii
AGCAGCCCACTCCAGTGTTCTTGCCTGGAGAAACCCAGGGATAGGGGATGCTGGTGGGCTGCCGTCTATGGGGTCACGCAGAGTCGGACACGACTAAAGTGACATAGCAGCAGCAGCAGCAGGAGCAGCAGCATGTGAAATGTGTGCCATTGAGCGGTGGTTTGAACATTCTTTGGCATTGCCTCTCTTTGGGATTGGAATCAAAACCGACCTTTCCAGTCCTGTGGCCACTGCTGAGTTTTCCAAGTTTGCTGGCCTAATTAGTGCAGCCCTTTCACAGCATCATCTTTTAGGATTTGAGATAGCTAAGCAGGAATTCCATCACCTCTACTAGCTTTGTAGTTATACTGCCTAATGCCCACTTGACTTCACACTCCAAGATGTCTGGCTCTACGTAAGTGATCACACCATCATGGTTATCTGGGGCATTAAGATCTTTCTTGTACAGTTCTTCTGTGTATTCTTGCTACCTCTTCTTAATATCTTCTGCTTCTGTTAGGCTCATACCATTTCTGCCCTATATTGTACCCAACTTTACATGAAATGTTCCATTGGTATCTCTAATTTTCTTGAAGAACTCTGTGCTACTACTGCTGCTGCTAAGTCGTTTCAGTCGTGTCTGACTCTGTGTGACCTCATAGACGGCAGACCACCAGGCTCCTCCATCCCTGGGATTCTCCAGGCAAGAGCACTGGAGTGGGTTGTCATTTCCTTCTTTAATGCATGAAAGTGAAAAGTGAAAGTGAAGTCGCTCAGTCGTGTCCTACTCACAACTTTACATGAAATGTTCCATTGGTATCTCTAATTTTCTTGAAGAACTCTGTGCTACTACTGCTGCTGCTAAGTCGTTTCAGTCGTGTCTGACTCTGTGTGACCTCATAGACGGCAGACCACCAGGCTCCTCCATCCCTGGGATTCTCCAGGCAAGAGCACTGGAGTGGGTTGTCATTTCCTTCTTTAATGCACGAAAGTGAAAAGTGAAAGTGAAGTCGCTCAGTCGTGTCCTACTCTTAACAGACCCAATGACTGCAGCCTGCCAAACTCCTCCACCCATTGGGTTTTCCAGGCAAGAGTACTGGAGTGGGTTGCCATTGTCTTCTCTGGAAGAAATCTCTAGTCTTTCTTCTATTGTTTTCCTCTATTTTTCTGCATTGTTTACTTGAAATACTTTATCTCTCCTTGCTATTCTTATTTTAACCTTTAATTCTGATAAATTTTTACTCATGTTTTAGAAATTATTATTTCATTTTCTTCTACATATTTACCATTCGCAGACACCTGTTATGTATATCTTAAATTTTCTTTTGAAATTTTTGATCTGTTTTGCCATTCCTGATGACTTTTGAAAGAGTACCTTGATTTCATCTTCAAGGATACAATTTTGTTTTCCTAATTATAATGCACTTTGTTATATATCTTGCCTATTAGCTTCCATAGACAGAGGGGCCTGGTAGGATACAGTCCATGGGGTCACAGAGTCAGACACAACTGAGCGACTTCACATTCACATTCACATTAGCTTCTTTATATCTTTGAAACTGTATTTCCAATGTGTCCTATTTGATATTACTGATATCTTCACTTATTTCTTTTGGGGTATTTTTAAATGCTAATTTTAAAATGTTAAACTATCTTATCAATATTTATTACTCATCTGATATACTCTTCATTCTTTTGCTCTTTCACTTTTTGCTCTCTTTTGCTTTTTCTCTCTCCTTTAAACTGTAGTCGTACTGCTTAAACATCTGGTTACTCTTGCTTGTGAGCTCATTTTATCCTAGGAGTATCAACTATTTTTGAGACGGATAGTGTATGACTTTATAGTCTGGGCTGGACTGTCCACTCTTGTTGTACTCATTAGAAGGACAACTGTGTTCCTTGGAAACTTCTGTCTTGGCCCAGGGCACTGATGTCTTATAGGAAGCTTGCTCCCTTTGTTTTATTTGCCATTTATGTTAATAGATAAAGTATCAATATAAAAAATCAACAGTGTCCATACAAAGTCAGGAGTAACTTTCAGAAAAAAAAGACAAACACTGTTCATGTCTGTGTCTCTGATGACTTTTGCATTATCATGTACATGGCTCAACAAATGTTGGGTGAGTAAATGAACAATCTGTAAATTCAATTCAGTTGCATTAAAATTTCTAGTATGAATTTGTGAAGTAATTTGCCAAAATAATTCTAATGCTTTTACAGGATTATCAAGACTAATCAATAGAAATGTGGTTTAATATGGTCATATTGAAAACGGAGAACTTCTCTTGTTCAATAGAATGGTACATTATGAAACCATAGTAACAGAAATAGCCAGCATTGTGTAATAATGAACAAACAGATTATAGTTGATAAGAGATCAAGAATGGAGCACTCAGAAACATTTTCATGGTAATAAAGACAGTTTATAAATCAACTGGGGCTTCCATGGTGGCCCAGATGGTAAAGAATCTGCCTGCAATGCAGGAGATCCAGGTTCAATCCACTGGGTAGGGAAGATGCCCTGGAGAAGGAAATAGCAACCCATGCCAGATTCTTGCCTAGAGAATTCCATGGATAGAGGAGTCTAATGGGCTACATTTCATGGGGTAGCAAAGAGTCAGACATAACTGAGCAACTAACACTTTCACTTATACACCCATTAGCTTTTTGTATTCCTCTTTCCATAAAATTCATATGCATAAATGTCTTCATTTTTCCATAGGGATTCTGTTGGTTTCTTTTCATCTTCCATTTTGAAGGAGTTCATTGGTATTAGTTTTATAAATAAGTCCCTTGTCAGTTTTAAACATGAAAAGTGTCTTCTAGTCTATCACTTTTCTTTTAAATAGGTCATTCAAGTGATGTTAAAGTTAACTCCAGGAGACTAAAAGAGAATGCTGCAGTTTTTCAGAGAAAGTTTTTACTTGAAGATGTGATAAAAGACACTCTTAGAATAAAATGTACTTAATTATTGAGCTTAAGGCAAATGTTGGTGAAATGTTAGGATGAAGCATAAAACTTCACAGACATTTTGTACAGTGGTGGTCTCTTGTGAGACTATATCCTTAGACCTTATTAAGATATCCTGTCACTCTCCCTTGCTTTGAGGGAATACTTGAGGGGAAAAATTAGGAATCTGAGAAAAGATGAAGTCTCAGATCCTTTGTTTGGCACGTCAGGCCTTCTAGGTCTGGCTACCCCTCTCTCTCATCTGCCTCTTTTCACCACATGACCTTATGCTTCAGCCATACTAATTGACTCTTAAGTTATTAAAATAAATTCAGGCACACAGATTTACTGATATCATTTTCTAGATTGCTTTTTTAAAAAATTTTGTAATGAAGCTGATATTGGACTGTTTCCTATTAAACCTGGAACCACTGCCAAAACTGACTTTCAACTCTGTACTTCACTGAAAACACTGTGTGTGTGTGTGTTTGTGTGTGTGTTCTCTTCTGTTATGGATTGACTTGGATACTGCAAAATTCATGTTGAAGTCCTAACTTCCAGTACCTCAGACCTCAGAATGTGACATTTTTGGGAAATAGGTTGTTGAAAATGTGATTAGTCAAGCGAGCACATTAGGGTGGATAGGATGGAGGAGCCAGGTGCGCTGCAGTCCATGGGGTTGCTAGGAGTTGGACACGACTGAGCAACTTCACTTTCACTTTTCACTTTCATGCCCTGGAGAAGGAAATGGAGAAGGAAATGGCAACCCACTCCAGTGTTCTTGCCTGGAGAATCCCAGGGATGGGTGAGCCTGGTGGGCTCCCATCTACGGGGTCCCACAGGGTCGGAGACGACTGAAGTGACTTAGCAGCAGCAGCAGTAATCATTATCTGACCAGTGTCTTTACAAAACGGGAAACTTTGGATTCAGAGACACAAATTTTGTGCTCATGGAGCATCTCTAGTGCTATAGTCTGTGATCATGGAGAATCTCTAGCTCTATATGTAAACAGGATGACAATAGGAACTGGGTAGAAATGTATATTTGCATGTTGCACTTAACTCCTTTGCTCATAACTGTGTTCCATTACCCCACTGGCATTCAAGAGCTTGGCTCTGGCTGTTGCTACCACTGAGCATGATACAGCCTCTCTGAGTGCCAGTATTCTCACCTGTATCCTCATCTGTAAAATGAGGATAATACTGACTACCTCATAGAGCAGCCATGAGAAGTAAATAGTGATGACATGGATATAATAGGTAGTAACAGATGTAGCTTTTTATTCCCACTTTGGATATTTTATTATTTTGTTGATTTCATGCTACAAGAACACTAAATCAATACTAATCTTGGTTCTGAAGGAAGTCTGGAACAAATTTTGAAGACTTCTGCCCCTTGGCTCCAGAGCTTTGGCCCCAAGCATAGTAGCAGGCTGACTCTCCAGGAAGACTGTCTTTTGATATTCATTAGGTTTTAGATATCAACAAATTATTAAAATTATATTTTTGGTAATGACTATTTAATTATGAAGTGGCTTCCCTGGTGGCTCAGTGGTAATGAATCTGCCTGCCAATGTAGGAGACACAGATTCGATCCCTGGCTCAGGGAGTTCCTTTGAAGAAGGAACTGGCAACCCACTCCAGTATTCTTGCCTAGAAAATCCCATGGACAGAGGAGCCTGGTGGGCAACAGTCCACAGGGTTGAAAAGAATCAGACACAACTTAACAACTAAGCAACAACAACAGCAATTTAACTATCAAATTGCCTATGTGGGAAAAATGAACAGTTATGTGCATAAATTACACCTTTGGACTTCTGTTATAACCTATGGCTAAAGTCACCTAAGACATATGTATACATGTAACCTATTATTTCACTTTTTGCAAATGAAATTCATTCAGCTTTCTTTATTTTTTGCATGCAAATATGTCCATTTGCGATTTTCCCAAAGACTAAGGGGTAACCAGCAAATGTTAGGCAATGTGCTGCTTAGATTTCCTATCACCCTTTACCAAACTGGTACAGTGTTTATTTGTGCTTAGTTTTCTTTTTATTTTGTAACTCCTCAGTTTTTTTTTTTTTTTTGCAATCCCTGATGCATGAATACCTAGGTCTATGAGGATATATTCTTGGCTGGGGAAATGACTACATGGTCCATTTTACACTTGGCATCTCACAGACAAAAGTACAACTCTCCAAAGGACAGGAGGAAGAAGGGGAAGGAGGAAAGAATCAGAGAGATACCTAAAGATACTTGGCATTTAGGAGGTACTAGACAGGCTGGCTGCTTTATCAGAGCCTCAGGCTAGGGGCTGAGAGCAAGAAAGAAGTTCCACATACAGAGAACTTCAAAGGACCTGACCTGGCCTGGGGATGTGTTAACATAGAAGGTTCTTCCTGATCCTACTTTTCTTCCCACAAGCATTCTTCCTCTGAAACACCTAGCAGGTTTCAAACCATGCTTCATGTCTACTTTGGAAAAATTATTTCTGAAATCTTAGCCATTTTCACTTCTAAGCCTAGGAAAGTGTAACAGAATATTTTAAAAGAGTACGATAATTTACAAAGCAACTTAATGTTTTTCTTCTCTTTAATTCCAAACTCCCTTAGAAGCCTAGTTCTTTCCTGACATTGAATGAAAATGTGGAACTTTTCTTGAGTTTCTCTACTTTCCCCATACAATACATTAAAAAAAACATTCTGGGTCATAGCTGGTCACAAGACCAGTAATTAAAATGTCACCTCCAGGGAAATAAAAATTCCTCATTAATTCTGTGTTCACACTCCCCTCCTTTAGTTGGGGGCCTGCAGTGGTAGGTGGTAGAGATATTTTTTCCTCTTTTTTCCATCCCTGTATGGAAGTTTTACTTCTCCTCATCTATTCCTTCTCTCTAGGTAGCCTTCAGCTCCAATAAGGTTAGAATGAGGGCATGCAGGATTGGAAGGTGGTAGAAAATATCTCTTAAATGATACTTTTTGAACTGGAATGTTTCCTTTTCTGGGCTTGATCCTTGCTCACAGCTGATGTTCTTTCATGGACTTCTTTTGTATCTTTAAGGAAAATCCCATTTCCCCAGAAAGGACCCGCATTTTAGGAGGGTGTGAGGTACCTCCTTGGATTGGCCATCTAAGTTAAAGCTGACTTACTGGGTGGAAATTTGTTACCCCAAGCTGTATTGTGGTAACTTGTCCTTATTTAGGCTCTTGGCTCATATTATTTTCCTGTTGTCTGATGGAATTTAATCCTATTTCAAAATTCTGTTGCATTTAAATGGGCAAAACGATGTGATATAGCATGGTGGTTAAAAGAAAAGGCTTCGTGGTTCAAGTCCATCTTCTGCAACTATATAGCTGTGTGACTTTGATCAACTTATTCAGCCTCTCTATGTTCAGTTGCTAAGCCATGCTCGATTCATTTCGATCCCATGAACTGCAGCACACCAGGCTTCCCTGTCCTTCACCGTCTCCTGGAATTTACTCAAACTCATGTCCATTTTTTAATCCATAATGTGGAATAATAGTACCTAATTCAGAGGCTTATTAGATTAAAAGATCTAACACATATGCACTCAACCAACAGGTGATACTACATATGATCTACAATTTCTCAGCATTGATGTGGTCCTGGATTTACCTGTACTATGAGAGAAAGCAAGGTGCTTCAACATTAGACTCACCTTTATATGCTCTTGAACGGGTGTGAAACCAGTTTTCAAGAACACTCCATCTAGCCATTTAAGAAAAGTTTCTTATTTTCTGGACAATATTTGTAATTCCTGAACTGTCTTGTGTGTAACTTCTCCTGTCATCTTGGAGATAGTCCTGTAAGGCAGGCAAAAAATAATGTATTATTATGTTCTTATTTTTGCAGACAATGTGTTTGAGTTGTAGCAGGGACCAAGGTTGGAATAACGGTGCTGAACTCAGAACCTAGGTTATCTGCCTTCCCAGTGAACTGCAGACTGTGTTGGCTGTCTTCCTCTGTCATAACATCATTTGTCAAATGAGCTCTGCATTAAGGTGGAAGGATGCTATTCCCTGTGGTGACAGTTCAGGGGGAGGCTTTAGAAGAGAGGCAAGTTTCTTGAATGGGTTTTCATCTGCACAGGTGGCCTCCCCAAGTGAATGGGCAGGGATGCTTCTGGTGCGGTCCAGGCCTGTTCCGTCCCATTAGAGCACTGGTCTCTCCTTTCCTTCAGACAGCACCGGTTTCTTTAAAAATCACCCTATTGACATGCCATTAACAGAGCAGAACATGTTGACATCCAGCTGTTGCTTTCATTACCAATTTGTTTTAATTGGTCTCACACTGTTTTCCCCTCACTTTTTGTACTGTGTTGATTTAACTTTGTCTGCAGTCAGCCTGGCCTGGGCTGTAAACCTTTTATGAGGGGAACTTGCTGATGTGTGGAAAGTCACAGGCAGTTGGCTGGGCCTGGCTGGCAAGTCTGGAACATTCCAGCCCCAACTTTAACCTTCAGTGAGTTTGTTTGCTCTTACAGTGTCTTCTTTTTAAAACTTCAATTCCTAAACAATTAGAGAAGGATTATTTCTCTGGGCAAACCTTTAACAAGATTTATTCTTAAGGTACAAATAATGTACGTTAAACTGAAAATTAGGATGAAGTTGAGAATGAATCATGTTTGGAAATTTTTAAGGTTGGGGAAAAAACATTTCAGTGATCCTCAGTTAGGAGATTTTGCTCTAGTCAGTGTCACTAATTAACAACGAAGCAGTGGTCCAGTGCAGACAATGCCCTTGGAGGAGGACAGGAGTCCAGATGGTACATTATGATCCAGAAGTTTGGGCACAGTCAAGAGTGCAAGCAATTACAAGGTGACCAAGAGGGAGATGACAGCTGGCATCTGCAGAAGGCCCTCTCAGTTGCACCTGCTGGTGGTAACTGCTTACTTGGGGTAGGAAGTAGTCAAGATAAAAGTTTGCTTTATCTATGAAGAACCTTAAAGTAAAACTTACTTGTATCTCACAGGTCTGCTTTGATTCTCAGTTATACTCAATCTGAGTTTTTGTACAGGGAAAAAAGAAAACACATACGTAAATACATGTATACAAACAAACATATATCAAAAAACATGGGGCAAGTTTCCTTTAGGAAGAAATAAATTGTTTGGTTAACCAATATTTACAGAGCAACTGCCATCTGCTAAGTACTGTTACAGCTCTTCTAGGATCACATAGAATTGAGGCCATTATCTTCAAGAAATCCATTATAAGAAATATATCATACTATCGTGGGTAGTTTTAATATAGAATAGAATGTGGTAAGTTTCACAAATGTGAATGGAAATAAGGTACCAGAGGGATAAGGGGGTTTTTCTGGAAGATTTTATTTAACAAACCAACAACAATTCTTGCAATCAAAATAGGTTTATTCTGTTAGGTGTAAATTACTTCAGCTGTCTATTGCTTACATTCACTAAATAAATAGCTCATTCTAAACCGCGATAAAAACAAGAGTTCTTGTTGTTTGCAAAATTTTGAAAATGATATTATTAGTCTGTTTTGATACATAAGGTACAAAAAGATCATATCCTCATGGAAGACACAGAATTTACTTATTCTGTCTTAAAAGGTCAACATTCTACAAAGGGGTGTATAGTTAACTGATTATCATCTTGAGTTTTGAGTTGTAAGAGGAATGTCTCCCTGAAAGGGATATGCTATTTCATATATAGTCATATATATATATATATGTTAAATGAAGACTATTGGGTTGTTTATTTGATCAACACTGAGTGCCTCCTATGTTCCTTACATGGCAGCCATTCATACATGGAGAGCAGTGGGTTCAGTTTGCCTGCCGTGCATAAGCCATGTGAGCAGATACTTGGATGAGTGGAAGAACAGAGATGTAGTTATGTAATAAGGTGCTGGGACGAAGGAAAAACGTAAGAATGAAGGCAGAGACCAGGTTAACAGAGTTCATAATTAGGCCTTGATCTTTGCTGGTCATAATTACCCAATTTACTCCTAAAAATAATCTATGCATCATCTTTGTCACATTGACACAGATAAGTGGCCAAGGTTCTTCATAGATTGCAACATTGTTTGAACTGTATTTTGCAAGTATGTGAATCAATGTAACACATATCTTAGAGATGAGATTTATCTGTTTTTTAATGGTAACTGTTTATAGAAAATCTGCGTATAGATGATTTCTTGGAATCTCACAATGCACAATGGTATATTTTAAAACTTCATAGAAATACTAAATTACTGAAATAAATGTGTAACAAACTATAGATTTTGACATGCCTATATTTATTTTATTTATTATTTTAGCTCTTCTCATATTCTATATCTTACCTTTCTTAATTGTTTCCTCATGCCTGGTATTTTTATGCATTTTAAACCAACAATGGGTATGAGAAGTTGGTAATAGGCAGAAAATAAAGACTATCTTATGTAACTCAATAATACCAGACTCCTGAAAGAAATCAAAGTGAATTTTGTTTTAGGCTCAAATTTTCAATTAAAAATTTCAAATAATGAAATAGGAAAAAGTATAAAATCCTTTAATCTTTGTTCATGTCTTAGCAATGTGCGATATAATGAATAAGGACTTATGCTTTCTGCATGTGTTGTCATTGAATTCCATGGTATCACACAGTTTCACATGGAATAAGGAGCAGATTACACTAGGGAAACTCCCAGTCAAGGGTGGTAAAGGAGAGATGCAGGTCCTCCAACCTTCCTGTTGTCCTTTTTAACATGGGATCAGCAGACTGCTAAATATGCAAGTGTATTTGACCAGGAGTCCCTAAGACCAATCAGAGATTCAGTGATTTTCTATAAGCAATGGCAGAACTCCCAAAAGCAATTATACTCATTGTATATTATAGTTTATTATAGTGAAAATATCCAAATTAAAATTAGCAAAGTGAAAAAAGTGCACGGGACAGTCTAGGAGAGACCAGGCATGTGCTTCCGGTCATCATTTCCTAGAGAGCAGTACACTGTTTAATTCAGCCCTTTACTGAGGCTGGCATTCCAGGGCAGGGACCTTACCTATCCCATTCTCTTATATGGCATAAGAATAGTTTTGTGAATGAGAATTATCTGATTATTGGGCACTGAAAAGTTTGGGTTAGGTGTCGATTGTTTAAAAAGTTGTCGAGAAAGCCAGCTACACTGCAGCATGGAAGGCTTTGGGGCCTTCGGAAGCTGAGTTTCGAATTGAATGTGCCCCCCCTCCTGCTAGGAAGGGAGAGGGTCCTTGATCTTAGCTGCCACTGCCTGTAGTCTAGATAACTAGGAGTGAATGCTAGCAATCCTCTTCTAACAATGAATTCCCTACAGAGAATTTTATATCCCTAAGATTTGGGATAGTAAATAGAAATTGACTAATATGGAGAAATTAAAATGTTCTGCCTGAAGTTAAATTTAGACTACTGAGCGACTGAACTGAACGGAACTGAAAGAGGATGGGAAAGTGAGTGTCTGCAGCAGAAGCTGCAGTTTGCTCGACTGTTTATCTTACTTTTAAGACAACAGTGAAGAAGTATTTCCTTTGTTCCTTCCTTCTTTGGTGCTTGCCTGACTACTTCATTAATATACTGGGCTTATGGGATACATTGATATGTATTTTACAATGGAATTAAACACGACAACATAAGCAATCTTAGCACAAACCGCGGAACTTTTCTCTTCTGTTAGAGTGAAAGTGAAAGTGACGTCGCTCAGTTGTGTCCGACTCTGCGACCCCATGGACTGTAGCCTACCAGGCTCCTCCGTCCATGGGGATTTTCCAGGCAAGAATACTGGAGTCAGGTGCCATTTCCTTCTCCAGGGAATCTTCCGGACCCAGAGATCACACCTGGGTCTCCCGCATGATGGTTTACCATCTGAGCCACTAGGGAAGTAGAGTTAACTATCCCTACTTAAGTGTTCTTTCTTTTGTGATTTGCTCTCCTACATACCCCCCTCCATTGCCCTTTGGAAAATAATCATTTTTTTTTTAACTCAAGAGTGATAGATAAAAGGATGAAAAGGAGAAAGATGTGATTTGAATTCACACATATTGTGTTTCTCAAAGTCTGAAAACCTTCATCATATTATAAAGGTCTAGATGAAGCATGCTTCACTTTCATTTTTCACTCATGCATTGGAGAAAGAAATGGCAGCCCACTCTAGTGTTCTTGTCTGGAGAATCCCAGAGATGGGGGAGCCTGGTGGGCTGCTGTCTACGGGGTCACACAGAGTTGGACACAACTGAAGTGACTTAACAACAGCAGCAGCAGATGAAGCATGAGGTAAGGTTCAGCTGAAACCATGAAAATTATGCACCGTCTCAAGTTAACTTGAAACTCATCAGTACTATAAAGACCTTTTGTTTTGTTGTTATTGTTTAGTCACTAAGTTGTGTCTGACTCTTTTGTGACCCCATGGGCTGTGGCCCACCAGGACCTCTGTCCTTGAGATTTCCCAGGCAAGAATACTGGAATGGGTTGCCCTTTTCTACTCCAGGCGATCTTTTCAATCCAGGGATTGAACCTGTATCTCCTGTTTAGCTGGAGGATTCTTTACCACTGAGCGACCTGACAAAGATCCTAATTTCTGTCAGTTATAGTAGATTGAGATTTAGTTTGCCCAAATGCCCTTGGGTAACAAGGATAGATAAAACCAAATCCACGTGACACATCTGGAAGCTGCTGAGTTGAATATGAGATGTAAGCAAAACTTCCAAACACATGACTGGATACCAGGAGTAGCCCCTCAAGACATTTTTTCCCCTAGGGAGAATAAACTTTTATAAATGTGACCTCAGTACCAAATAAAAGTCATTCTAATTAAAGAGGATTTGCTAATGATAAAATCCTGAGATGAATCTTTGGGCATGATATTCCCTAAGGAGCTGAGGCACATTTAGTATATACAGCCAAATATTTTTGAGGTTGAATTGTTCTGGGGCTCGTTATCAATAAGTTGTCATCTATTCGTTTTGAATCAATGATTTCCTTTGTTGGATTTAGAGGGTCTTTGTCTTCTCTTGACACTCATAACAAAAGACACTTGATTCAGAAATTCTGTTTGCTGGGAAAATACATCAGGTGAGTCCTTCTGGCCGTTAACCGCCTCTGCTCTTCACTTTTGTGTGCTGCGTACTGTCTCCAGTGGGGTTTACCTCGCTCAACTTCCACTTGAAAGTAAAAGTTTATTTCTGGTCTCAGCACTTCCTCAATCTTTTCTCTTTGTACCCACTTTATTCTCTGATTCTCCACAACTATCCTTATCCAAACCCTCATTTAGGACTTTCAAATCATCAAAGTAAAAAGGAAGAATATTGGATTTCAGAATGAAAACCATAGCTCCAACACCAAATTCCCTGCCAAGAATTTTCCAACCCACTTTGATATAAAGATCTCTAGGTTTTATTCTTCAATTGTGCTATTCTGTTTTTTTCAGCAGCTATGCATCATGTATATACATATGCCATATATCTTTATATCTCTTACTTTACTTTTATTATGTCAGTTACTGAAAGGTTATTCAAACTTGCAGCTGAACCAACTTATCTGAATGGCACATACCACTACAAGTTTATTTGAAATAGAAGCTTGTTCTTTTCTTTTGATGCAAGGCAAAGGATTAACTATGGTAGCCAGCTGGGATTTTCTTTAATTTTAAAAGTAAAGAACATGTATACATGGTAAACTTTAAGTTGTAAGAGAGTCATGCATTTTTGAGGTTAAAATAGTTAAGCTTGAAGATGTTTTGGTGCTATTTATAGTCTTTATTATTGAATGTGTCTAAAATTAATTGCACTAAATGTTAGATATTAAATCCAGAAGATTGCCCTAACTTATGGACTTGATATAGTTTTACTATATAATCAAATATAAGAAAATTGAGTTTTATGTTCTTAACATAGATAAAATTTTTAAAAGAAAATTTTGTTGGAGTATAGTTGATTTACAATGTTGTGTTAGTTGCAGGTGTAGAGCAAGTGAATCAGTATCATTAATATCTATCTATCTGTCTATCTATCTATATCTGTCTATCTATACACACACACACACACACACACACACACACACACACATGAGATCCACTGGTGGCTCAGGCAGTAGTGAGTCTGCCTGCATTGAGGGAGATCTGAGTTCAATCCCTGGGTCAGGAAGATCCTCTGGAGAAGAAAATGGCAACCCAGTCCAATATTCTTGCTTGGAAAATACCATGGACAGAGGAGCCTGTCAGGCTACAGTCTATAGGGTCACACAGAGTCAGACATGACTGAGTGACTTCAATTTCATATATATATATATATATATCTACTTTATTTTTTAAAGTATTCTTTTCCCTTATAGGCCATTACAGAGTATTGAGTACAGTTCCTTGTGCTATACAGCAAGTCCTTATAAGTTATCCATTTATATATAGTAGTGTGGAACATAGTTAAAAATTTAAAAAAAAATCTGAATTAGCTGGGATGTACTAGTCTATGGCATTAGGGAGACACCTGGGGTAGATAAATGTGGATAAGGCAACTGGCATTCAAAACTACTCTTTCACCAGCTATTCTGAGCTTGTGGGTTAAGTGTGTAAATTCCTCAAGCCTGTTTTCTTTTATCAGCAAAATGAGGATAATAGTTATATTTATTTCATAGAGTTCTTATGAAAACTGTTATGTGACGTGTTTAACACATTGCCTAGCACATACTAAGTACTTGAACAATAGTTATTTCTTTTTGTAGGCAGAAATCAGAATAATTTTATAATACATCTTTCAAAAACTCTATCAATTTAGGACTTCATGGAAACATTTGACAAGTAATCATGGGTAGCTCTTTAAACTGTTTCTGTTTATCAAAAGTTATCTAGCTAGACATTCTTTAGAGATAGTTCAGCTGCCAACATCCACCCCAAACACCTTTAGTTTAAAGATTTGGAGATGACTTTACCATCTGCTTTAGTGAAGGAAAATAAAATACTGGAAGCCGTGAGCTACCTCTGATTTTTCCTTCCCACCTCACATTTTTCAGTTATTGTATTTTTATTATTTTAATTTATATTTTAGGTATATAAAATATTATTTATATTTTATATACAAAATTTTTTTATTACTCCCCTCTTTCTTTACAGTACAAAAACTGCTCTCCTTCTGAATATGGTTTCTTTTTATGTCTTGAATCATATCCTCTAAATCCTTTGCGATCTTGATTGGTGATCATCTCTCTTGATTGCATTTCAGTGGACTCCAGTTTCTCGATGTCTTCATTTTCTTGTCACTTAACTCATTTACTGGGAGTCCCTCAAATTAGAAGCCTACCTTCCTAATTGTTCTACTAAAATTGCACTCTTAAAAACATCAGTGATATCTTAGTTAGCCTACTATAAATCTTAGCTCCACCCTATTTTCCATGTTTCATCATAACTGATATGACCCGCCTTCTTCGGTTTCCAAAAGCCCTCTGTTTGGATTGCTCTGAATACTTGTCTGTGTTCAGCTACAGTGGCCTTTTCTCTTCAAAGGTATCAAAGCTTTCAAAGACAGGAACATGCTGGTTCCTGCCTCAGGGCCTCTGTATTTGTCATTCTTTTTGCCAAAACTACTGTCACAGATTTTCATCTGGCCATTTTCTTCTCACCCTACAAGTCTTTGCTCAATGCCACTTTCTTTGTAGGACTGTCCTTTAATACTCCAAGTGTCTATACTCCTTTCTGCAATCTTACCTTATTGCATTATCTTCATGCAACTTTCTTTTGACTTCACAGCACGTAACCACTGCCTCAATGGCTTTGTTATATTTGTCTTATTATTTTCCTCCTTATTGGTACATAAGATCCTTGAACAGAGAAATATTCTTTTTATATGGATAGCTGTTGTATTCAAAACCTAGAGAAACAGTTGATAAACAGTCAATAAATATTGAAGAATGCATAAATGAACCATAGGGCTCTTTCTATTTTATTTGGCTTTGTTTCCTTTTGTTCTTCCTTTATTCTCTTCATTTTCCAGAGATTTTTAAAATATATATGATTTTTTTAAATTAAAAATACTTTATTCAAAATATTTCCTTCTAAATATTGGGGTTAAGATAAGTCAGACAACCTCTGTAAATGTATACCTTTACCTGGTTCTTTTCTAATTTGTCTTTACACTCTCCTTACCAAGTAATTTATCATGGTTTGGGCTAATGCTTAAATCTAAATCTTTGCTCTTAACTTTAATCAGTTTACGATTTCTTTAGCCTCACTTAGTTAGCTACCTGCTCTTGCATGGTCCATTCAATACTGAATGTTCTTCAAATTTATATTCTGTCAGATGCTGCTGATCCAAAAATGAATAGGACACAGTTTTTAGAAAAGTGGCATTCATAGTCTGATCATCTATGATAATAGTTTGTAGTCTAATGAGGAGAAATAGATATATAAAAATTAACTTCACTGGGAAAAGTGTTATACTTGTAGATGGTACAGCTTGAACTAAGAGCAAGAAATAGAGAGAGCATCAGCTGATAGCATGTTGGGGTCAACTTCATTAAATCAGAACAAGTCCTTCCCATAAACAAGTCCTTTATATTTCACTGGTTAATATAGGTTCATCTGGGAATAGTATCCTATCAAATTAGAGTCAGTATAATGTAGTATAGTCTCTTGGATTAAGCTGTCTAGGTTCTAATCCTGGCATACTGAACAAGTGTTTGATTTTGCCCTAGCTTCCTTACCTGTAAAATAATGGTGATGATAATAATAATAGCTATTATTATTATTTAGTATATAATTATTAATAATTACAGCTACTGCAATAATTTAAAGAATTAATGTAATATGAAAACACCATGTGTAACAGAGTGCTCAATAAGTATTGTGCTGTGCTCAAGTGCAAAGTCATGTCTGACTCTGTGACCACATGACCTGTAGCCTGCCAGGCTCCTCTGTCCCTGGAATTTTCCAGGCAAGAATATTGATGTGAGTTGTCCTTTCCCACTCCACATTAAGTATTAGCTATTTGCAATTTATTCCGCACCACCAAACAAATGTCCTTGAATTCCAAAAACAAGAAAAAAACACACAGGGAATTTTACGATTGTGTATTTCCATAATTTTATATTTTTGAGTTTTGCTTTTTCCTACTAGCTGATTTGTGTTTCAACCTGTTACTTTTGCCAAGCTTCAAAGTCCCTGACAACCCTGAAGGCCTTTACATCCAAGATTATTTTTTATGGATCGCAGCCTGCCATGGTTTCCTAGATACTCATGACAAAGGGCTGTGATTTTTTTGTGTGCCATGGTGGAGACTAGAATGCTGTGTCAACTATTTACCACCTTCTTTTGGGTAGGTGCTTTTTTTTCTGTTGGATTTTTATTTTTGGTACACACTTATTATGTAAATTTATCTTGCTTCTATATATTTTTTTAATTTTGGCTTTCTAGTCACTTTAATTTTTCTCTTGATTTTTTCTATTTTTTTTTTAAATAGCCATCATCAAAAAATCTACAAAAAATAAATGCTGGAGAGAGTGTGGAGAAGAGGGAACCCTCTTGTGACATATCTGCTTGTTTCTAAATTTTTTTTTGTTTGTTTTAATTTTGCTTGCCAGTCACTTAAAATTTTAAGAGGCGTCCAAAAACTTGTTTTTGTTTCAAAACTGAAATTTCAAGAGTACAATTTTTAATTTGATAAATTGAGTAATCTTTAAGGTCCAAAACAAGAATAGCAACAAAAATACAGATAATAATTGGAGATACTATTTAGCATATACCACACATATACCTTTATAAATTTTTATCAGTTTGCAAAACATTGTCTTAGATGGATTCTGAAGGAGACTGGTTTAAAGAAGTTCTCTTTATTGTATCTTACTTGCTTAGGTTTAAGAGTTATTTGATGAATCTGTTCATGAAAACACTACATATTTTTATGGCACTTCACAGATATCAAGTACCTTCACAGGCATCATCTCATTTGATCCTCCTATCCAGAGGAGAAATAAGCCTTACTATCACTTTCACCAGCTGCTCTGAATATTTTTTCTGAATATTTTCTCAGTGCAAAAATCAGTTTTCCTTCAGTGGGGAGGTACACACTGATAGGTACTCATCCAGATTTTCCTTTCTTTTTCTGCTGTCACATGGTCAATTTTCTCTCATTTTCCCAGCCAGTTTTCTTCAATGACATCTGTGTCAAGGGCTGGTAGTTCTCAACACTGATTATGTATTAAAATTACTTGAATTAAAAAATAATTCTTAGTGTCTGGGTCTCCTGTTAGACCAATTGAGTCAGAATTGTGGGACAAGATGGAAAGTGACCAGGCAGAGATATTTTTAAAAAGCTTTTTGAGTGATTTTAATGAGCAGCAGAGTTTGAGAACTGCTGCTGTGGGTGCTTAGAGCTGCTGTCTCCAGAGATGGAAAGCAATTTATTTCAGTTTTCTACAGAAACAAAACCTTTCTAGTATAGTATATCATTACCCTTGGTGTCTTTTCTTTTGAGAGAATATGCATTTTCATATTTTTTGTTTCTTCTAATAACTAACTTTTATTTATATATTGCTTTATAATTAAAGTATTTTCTCATTCATTATTTTCAATGAGGCTGTATTTCAGGCATATCATTAGTATCCCATTTTATAAGAATGGAGGCTCAGAGAGATTGAGTTTCTGGTTACAGATTATGAAGTTTATAAGTAGGTGACTGTGTGTGTGGCTAGGGGAGAGGGGCGAAGAGTGCAATCCAGGTATTCTGACCTCTAATTTAATGAACTTTCCTCTTTGCTATTCATAGTGTGGCCCATGGGTTTGTGGGATATACATCATCATCTGAAAGCTTGTTAAAAGTGTCCAATCCCAGGCCCACCCCCCCAGATCTACCAAATCAGAAGCAGCATATTAATAAGTTATCCCCATGATTCAAATTCTTAATAAGGTTTGAAAACTATGCTGTCTCTAGATTCTTTAGTCCTACATTTTATGATGTCTTTGTATATATATGTTATATATATTGATTTCATGAAGGATAATTTTTCAGAAGACTTGCCTATAGTTTCCCCTCTGAAGCTTGTTTTCCAGTCTTTTCACTAAGACTCAGTTTTTCCCAATAGCTCTCCTACTGCCCTGAAATGAATCTGATCACTTTCTTCTGCTTTGAATTTTGCAGGTACAAGAGCTCTGAAGGACCCTGGGAGGGTTGCTGTTGCTTTTCACTGTCATAATTTTCCTCCTTTTTCTGAACCAGAGGGTATAACCTAGGAAAATGCCAATCAGACTCCTATTAAAATTTAGATTCTCCATGGATCTTGCTGAACTCTTGTTCCTCATTATGATCGCTCACAGTCCATAAGAGGACTTTAGGGATCTCATGCAGTAACATCTTTTCTAATAGGTATTCTCTCTACAGATTGCAATTGAAAAGGTTTCTAGTGATATGCATTTCACTTTACTGAGCTCTACATATCTCTTTGCTTCCTTAATGAGTTCTAAAGCTGGAGAAGTCTAAGAGAAGACAGAAAAAACTACTGTGGATACCACAGTTCCATGACCTGGGCTGTCTCATGGCTATTGCAGTTGAAATAAACAAGCAGGTTGTTTTTTGAATCTGGGGCTATGTTGAAGTGTTGCAGCAATATGAGAAGCAGTCCAGGCAACTTGTTTGATGATCTATTGTGCAGTTTTTGCAACACACCAGCTGCTCTGGGCTTAAATTGCTTTTTTACTCTCTGTATCTGTCTCCACCCCAGAATTTCCCCAGTCTCAGAGAAGTTAATATCTCTGTGCTCCTTTTGGGGAAAAAAAGACACAAAACTCCAGCTATGATCCTAAAGTTAATGTGTGGCTTTCCTTTGGAAAGGGAATATGTGTTTGTCAACTGTATGTTTGATACGTAAAAGTAACTGCGGTTGGAGTAGCTAAATTTATGTGAGAAACATGTAAATGCATACTACATATTTAAAAATGGAAACAAAATGCAAACTGACCTTTGTTTCAATCCATGTAACTCTTTCTTTACAGCTCTCATGGAGCATTCATTGTTCGCCGTGTATTACAGTACACATTATCTTTTCACTTGATTATAAGCTGCCTGACGTGTCTTGCTCAAGTACCTAGTTTAGTGCTATCCCCACAGCATAGACCCTCACTGGAGCCAATGCATATGTCAAATTAAATAATGGAGCAGATTTAAAAAATATATGAGTGCATTGCATTCTGTTCTGATGTCAGATATGAAGACATATTTGAGGAGAGCAATGAATATCCCTGGGTTTTGTTTCTTCTTTATAAAATGTGGACATAGGAAGGGATGATCCTTTGAATCCTTTTTAATATGACAGTTTTAGCATTCTGAGTTGGAGATGTCTGAGACAGTCAAGTAGAAAAGCCCAGCTAGAATCTCAGGTGACATATCAAACTATTAGATAGATATGTTTGGGAAGTCACAGGCATTTTTTTTTTAAGCTGTAAGAGAGGATATAAACTCACAGAAAGTGTGTAGAGTAAGAAATGGCTTAAGGTGGGACTTTTGCCAAGCAACTTATAAAGGACAAATGGAGGAAGAGAAGCTCATGTTGACCAGTAACAGGGAAGTACTATTAAAGTGTAGAGAGAAACTCAAGTTAGAGTGTGGGAGAGAAGCCTCTACTCTCCTCCCATAGGAAGGTAGCTGGTAGGGTCTGTGAGTGTGTCTGAAGGATGGGGCAACTCAGCTCTACCTTATCAGCATCTCCTGACTCTCAGCTCCCTTTTCCTCTCTATTCCCCCTGGGTTCAAGGGGACTAGAAGCATGGCAATGGGTACCCCACTCCTTGTTCACTTGTATTCCTTTCAATATATTAAACTTTCAAAATAATATTATTAAAAACAGAGACTCAATATTAAAATCTTTTCCTTGCATATACATAGTGTAAAGCCCACAGCCATCTATCTGATACATGAGGACCTTTACCATCAGACATTTTTCACTCAGCCTTCCACTAGGATCATGCTCTTCCAGTCCTAATCCAAATATCCTTCTTTATCAAGGTGAAGTGATTGTTGGTTCACAAATATATGATGCTCTTCTACTCAACTGTGCCTTTGATGATTTTTTTTCTCTCCACCTGGCGAGCATTGTTTATTTTTCTTCTCTTGACAAATGTCCCTTCAGTGTTTAGAATGTAGTTCAAGCATTTCCTTTTTAGGTTCCTCTTTATAAGTCATTATTTTAACCCTCACATTTTGCTCCAGTAGCATTTTATGTTATGTGTTGATTACTCTATTTATTACATAACATTATTTGTTGTCCACACATACATACTAGGCTGAGGCTTTAATGATTTTATTTTCACTGGGTCACAGAAGCAACCATTAGAAACAGACATGGAAAAAATGACTGGTTCCAAACTGGGAAAGGAGTATAGTGAAGTTGCTCAGTCGTGTCGGACTCTTTGCAACCCCATGGACTGTAGCCTACCAGACTTCTCCGTCCATGGAATTTTTCTGGCAAGAGTACTGGAGTGGGTTGCCATTTCCTTTTCCAGAGGGTCTTCCCGACCCAGGGATCGAACTCTGGTCTCTTGCACGGTAGGCAGATGCTTTACCCTCTGAGCCACCAGGGAAGCCCATGGAAATGAGTATGGCAAGGCTATATATTATCACATTGCTTACTTAACTTATATGCAGAGTACATCATGTGAAATGCAGTCTGGATGAATCACAAGCTGGAATCAAGATTGCCTGTGAACTATCAACAGTCTCAGATATGCAGACGATACCATTCTAATGGCAGAAAGTGAAGTGGAACTAAAGAGCCTCTTGATGAGGATGAAAGAGGAGAATAAAAGAAGCTAGCATAAAACTCAGCATTCTAAAAATGAAGAACATAGCATCTGATCCCATCACTTCAGAATGGAAAATAGAAGGGGAAAAAGTGGAAGCAGTGACTTTATTTTCTTGGTCTCCAAAATCACTGTGGAGAGAGACTGGAGTCATGAAATTAAAAGATTTCTCCTTAGAAGGAAAGCTATGACCAACCTAGACAGCATATTAAATGCAGAGACATTACTTTGCAGACAAAGATCTGTCTAATCAAAGCTATAGTTTTTTCCAGTAGTCATGTAGGGATGTGAGAGTTGGACCATCAAGAAGGCTGTCCACTGAAGAACTGATGCTTTGGACTGTCATGCTAGAGAAGATTATTGAGAGTCCTGTGGACTGCAAGTAGATCAAACCAGTCAATCCTAAAGGAAATCAACCCTGAATGTTCATAGAAGGAGTGATGCTGAAGCTGAATTCCAGTACTTTGGCCACCTAATGCAAAGAACCAATTCTTTGGAAAAGACCCTGATGCTGGGAGAGATTGAAGACAAAAGGTGAAGGAGGCAGAAGAGGATGAAATGGTTAGGTAATATCACTGACACAATGGACATGAATTTGAGCAAACTCCAGCAGATAGCGGAAGACAGAGTAGCCTGGCATACTGTATTCCATCGAGTCACAAAGAGTTAGACAGACTCAGCAATTGAACATCAACAGCAAGGTCACAGTCAAATGTGGACTAAAATTTTTAAGGGTTCAGCTTCGTAAATCTTGTTCTCTTTTGGTTGACAGAATCTACATGCATTTTTGTATTCCTCACACATTCTTGGCTCTGCAACATGTGCTGTGCTACAAGGTCACAGGTGTGGGATAAGTCTGTGCAATTGATTGTTAGTGTTACCTGGTAAAATTTACATTCCATGATCCATAGCAATAGTTCAGGGGTGTTCACTGAGGCATATCTCTGACATACATACTGATATTATTTCTGTTTAAATTCTGATATTGAAAATATTAACAGCATCTTAGGTGATACATCTGTATTAACACTGTGAAAGGGTTACCTTCATTATTTCTTTCTAAGGAGATCAAACAGTAGATAAATTTACACATCATATTTGAGTTGCTTTCAATTTAATAATTAGCTAGTATATTGTATCATATGTAGAAAGACTCAACAAAGCATTTATAAATGAATGAATAACCTTTTTACCACAAAATGTTTTTCAACAAAAAATAAATCCTTTCTTAAGAGAGATTAACAAAGTAACTTGAGGCAGGTATAAGAAAATAAAAATAAATAGGAATAAATGATATATTTTATATACATGTTATTTCATCAATTAGAATTTAAATTAACTGATTTTCTTTCAGTGTCTTTGATTTGTCCCAAATAAAATTTGAAGAAGCCATCTGAAATACTTCCTAAGCAAGTTGGTGACAAATACTTGTAACTTCTTTTAATAACTGCCTTCATTTCTTGCCATGGATGCTGCCAACAGTCTGTTTGGTCTAGTTTGCCTGCTTAGTTTTTTATTAACTGAAATCAGAAGTAAAAGCAATAAGTCCTTCAAATTTTCTGTTCCTGCTTACTTATTTTGTTGTAGAATACCTATGTTTCTCTAATGTGTAGATACTTCTGATGGACCTAAATAAATGATCCTGTAACTTCATCTAGTATGAGATCTATGCCTCTCATAATTTCTTTTAATTCTGGGAGATGTATTTTTCATTGCCTTTTCAATATCATATTGTTCCTCAGAGAGTTTAAAAACCTTGCACCTTTGCTTCAATCAATAGGAGGGAAAAAGACTAAGAAAAGCATCACAATAACTGTATTGTTTTATAATTACATACACACATGGGCTTCCCAGATGGTGCTAGTTGTAAAGGACCTGCCTGTTAATGCAGGTTAGATGTAAGAGATGTGAGTTCAGTCCCTGGTTGGGAAGATCCCCTGGAATAGGGCATGGCAACCTACTCCAGCATTCTTGCCTGAAGAACCCCATGGACAAAGGAGCCTGGTAGGCTACAGTCCATAGGGTTGCAAAGCATTGGACACGACTAAAGCTACTTGGCATATGCTTTTATACATACCTATTCTCTGAGGTGGGCTTCCCTTGTGGCTCGGACAGTAAAGCGTCTGCCTACAATGTGGGAGACCCAGGATCGATCCCTGGGTTGGGAAGTTCCCCTGGAGAAGGAAATGGCAACCCAGTCCAGTATTCTTGCCTGGAAAATCCCATGGATGGAAGAGACTGGTAGGCTATAGTCAACGGGGTGGCAAAGTATGCATAATATCTTAGAAAAGGCAGAGGAACCAGAGATCAAATTGCCAACATTCACTAGATCATAGAGACAGCAAGGGAATTCCAGAAAAAACATCTACGTCTGTTCAATTGACTACACTAAAGCCTTGACTCTCTGGATCATAACAAACTGTGGAAAGATCTTAAGGATATGAAAATGTGAGGTCTTACCTGCCTTCCAAGAAACCTATATGTGGGTAAAGAAGCAACAATTAGAACCTTGTATGGAACGATTGATTGGTTCAAGGCTGAGAAAGGAATACATCAGGGCTGTCTGTTGTCGTCCTGTTTGTTTAACCTATTCACTGAGCACATCATGAGAAATGCTGCACCAGATGAGTTACAAGCTGGAATCAAGACAGACAGGAGAAGCAATAACAATCTCAGATATGCAGATAATATCACTCTAGTGGCAGGAAGGGAAGAGGAACTAAAGAACCTCTTGATGAGGGTGAAGGAGGAGAGTGAAAGAGCTGGCTTAAGACTAAATATATATATAAATTAGGATCATGACATCCAGTTCCATTACTTCATGGGAAACAGAGGGAGAAAAGATAGAATCTGTGGCAGATTTCCTCCTTTTGGGCTCTAAAATCACTGCAGATGGTGACTGCAGCCATGAAATCAGAAAATGATTGCTTCTTGGCAGGAAAGCTATGAGAAACCTCGAAAGTGTGTTGAAAATTAGAGCCATTATTCTGCCAACAAAGGTCCATATAGTCAAGGCTATGGTCTTCCCAGTGGTCATGTATGGTTGTGACAGCTGGACTGTAAAGAATGCAAAATGCCAAAGAACTGATGCCTTCAAACTGTGGTGCTAGAGAAGACTCCTGAAAGTCCCTTGTACAGCAAGGAGAACATACCAGTCAAGTCAAAGCTATGGTCTTCCCAGTGGTCATGTATGGTTGTGACAGCTGGACTGTAAAGAATGCAAAATGCCAAAGAACTGATGCCTTCAAACTGTGGTGCTAGAGAAGACTCCTGAAAGTCCCTTGTACAGCAAGGAGAACATACCAGTCAATCTTAAAGGAAATCAACCCTGAATACTTGTTGGAAGGACTGATGCTGAAGCTCCAGTATTTTGGTTATCTGATGTGAACAGTCAACTCATTGGAAAAGTCCCCGATTCTGGGAAAGATTGAAGGTAGAAGGAGAAGAGGGCATCAGAGGATGAGATGGCTGGATGGTATCAACAGTGCAATGGACATGAACTTGGGTAAACTTCAGGAGATGGTGAGGGACATGGTGGCCTGGCGTGACGTAGTCCATGGGGTTACAAAGAGTCAGACACAGCTGGTGACTAAACACCAACATTCTCAGAGTACTAGTGGTAAAGAACTTGACTGCCAGTGCAGGATATGTAAGAGACTTGGGTTTGATCCCTGCACAGGAAAGATCTGGAGGAGAGTGTGGCAGTCCACTCCAGGATTCTTGCCTGGAGAATTCCATGGACAAAGGAGCCTGGCAGGCTACAGTCCATAGAATCACAAATAGTTATCTAATCAGGGATTCTACAAGATGACAATTATTTTCTTATTAATACCACCATTTTTTTCACTCTCATTCTCCCTCAGTGGACTGGTGTTTTCCATGGCAACCTGACCTGTAATAGGCCTTACAAATAGCTGTGAAAAGAAGAGAGGTGAAAAGCAAAGGAGAAAAGGAAAGATATAGGCATCTGAATGCAGAGTTCCAAAGAATAGCAAGAAGAGATAAGAAACCTTTGTCAGCGATCAATGCAAAAGAAGAGAGGAAAACAATAGAATGGGAAAGACTAGAGATCTCTTCAAAAAAATCAGAGATACCAAGGGAACATTTCATGCAAAGATGGGCTCAATAAAGGACAGAAATGATCTGGACCTAACAGAGGCCACTAAGAAGAGGTGGCAAGAATACACAGAAGAACTATACAAAAAAGATCTTCATGACCCAGATAATCATGATGATGTGATCACTCATCTAGAGCCAGACATCTTGGAATGTGAAGTCCAGTGGGCCTTAGAAAGCATCACTATGAACAAAGCTAGTGGAGGTGATGGAATTCCAGTGGAGCTGTTTAAAATCCTGAAAGATGATGCTGTGAAAGTGCTGTACTTAATACGCCAGCAAATTTGGAAAACTCAGCAGTGGCCACAGGACTGGAAAAGGTCAGTTTTCATTCCAATCTCAAAGAAAGGCAATGCCAAAGAATGCTCAAACTACTGCACAATTGCACTCATCTCACACACTAGTAAAGTCATGCTCAAAATTCTCCAAGCCAGGCTTCAGCAATATGTGAACCATGAACTCCCTGATATTCAAGTTGGTTTTAGAAAAGGCAGAGGAACCAGAGATAAAATTGCCAATATCCACTGGATCATGGAAAAAGCAAGAGAGTTCCAGAAAAACATCTATTTCTGCTTTATTGACTATGCCAAAGCCTTTGACTGTTTCGATCACAATAAACTGTGGAAAATTCTAAAAGAGATGGGAATAACAGACCACCTGACCTGCCTCTTGAGAAATGTGTATGCAGGTCAGGAAGCAACAGTTAGAACTGGACATGGAACAACAGACTGGTTCCAAGTAGGAAAAGGAGTACATCAAGGCTATATATTGTCACCCTGCTTATTTAATTTATATGCAGAGTACATCATGAGAAACGCTGGACTGGAAGAAACACAAGCTGGAATCAAGATTGCCAGGAGAAATAGCAATAACCTCAGATATGCAGATGACACCACCCTTATGGCAGAAAGTGAAAGAGGAGCTAAAAAGCCTCTTGATGAAAGTGAAAGAGGAGAGCAAAAAAGTTGGCTTAAAGCTCAACATTCAGAAAACGAAGATCATGGCATCCGGTCCCATCACTTGATGGGAAACAGATGGGTAAACAGTGGAAACAGAGTCAGACTTTTTTTGGGAGGGGCTCCAAAATCACTGCAGATGGTGATTTCAGCCATGAAATTAGAAGACCCTTACTCCGTGGAAGAAAAGTTATGACCAATCTAGATAGTATATTCAAAAGCAGAGACATTACTTTGCCGACTAAGGTTCGTCTAGTCAAGGCTATGGTTTTCCCTGTGGTCATATATGGATTTGAGAGTTGGACTGTGAAGAAGGCTGAGTGCCGAAGAATTGATGCTTTTGAGCTGTGGTGTTGGAGAAGACTC